>VKGM01001783.1:3492-22084 GCA_007844875.1 Busseola fusca | reverse complement strand
TCCTTATACCTTGGGGAGCTTAGAATAGACTACTGCAAAAAAGAAAAAAGAGGGGCCTACTAATAAATTCTTAAAATTCAAAATATTGAGTAATGAAGTTTTGTAAAATATTTTGTGATCTTCTTCTCAATACATTAGACTGAGCATTTGCACTGTTTCCATGCTGAGGAAGCACTTGTGATTGATTTCCGCCCTCTTGAGAAAATTCTTCTGCTATTGAAGTTTCATCATCACCTGCACAGAAAGATAAAAAAAATAGTGAAGTAGATGGACAGATAAGTGTATCATTGAATCTGATAGCCTACTGGCGCACTAATATGAAATCGCGCGCAAATCATAAACTTAGCTGCATGAATAATGTCATAGCAGTGCACCCCAAACTGCACCATATTACAGCATATGACACAACTAGGAAAAACTTTAAGATGATGATAATTATAATAAAATAATAATGGTCTATTACTAACCTGGAATTATGTCAGTGTCATTCATGTCAATTGCAATATTATGCAATACTGCAAGAGCTACAACTACAGCTTTGCAATTATAAAATTTAACTGGAAGTCCCACTAAGAGGCACTGGAACCTTTGCTTCCATACTCCAAAGCACCTTAAAGATAAAGATAGAAGTATAATATGTAACATTTTATAACTGTAAAGGAATAAATAAAAAATATTTTAGAATTCAATTAGCTGTAAAATTACCTTTCTACTGTATTCCGGGTGCCTATCTGTGCTTCATTATATCGTTCCTCTCGTGCACTACTTGGATGGAGTATCGGTGTAAACAAGTACGGCAAGAGTGGATAGCCAGAGTCTCCCAGCAGACGTCCTCTGAAATGCCCATCTTCAAAGCGCTGCTTTAGGGTGCTTTCATTTAAGATGCGGCTGTCATGTGTACTCCCTCTCCGTCTAGCCACTATCTCCCTAATTTTGAGGGTGGCGTCACAAACAACCTGAAGTAGATAAATATATTACATTTATAACATTCCACAATTTAACAAAAGTACATTAAATCAGTTACAAAAATATTTACCTGCACATTCAAAGAATACCGCCCTTTTCTATTAATATAGTATTGGGCTTCGTCTCCACCCGTTTTTCGAATAATAATGTGGGTGCAGTCTATTGCCCCTATTACGCCTGGAAAATTTTTTATTTCTCTAAATTTTGCCATTATCTCCTGTTCTTCTGCCAAAGTCTCTGGCATTTTTATAAACGATGGAGCTTTGGCGGCGATAGCACGTGCCACTCTGGCGCAAATGCGACTTACAGTGGGCTGGCTAACCCCATGTATCTCACCAGCATCATCATGAACCTGAAATTGTTTATTATAATAACTACTTATTTTATTCTTTAGAAACATAGGATTATAAACAACTGAAAGCAACTCACCTCACGTCGTCCCCAACAACGAATGGCAATCAGCACTTGTAGTTCGGGTGAAATGCCGGCACCCCTCGCATCCGCTACGAGCTCGTCTTCCACCAGGCTTACGATTTCTCGTATGGTTTCTTTATAAATCCTATAGCGTTTTTTGAAATCGATGTCTCGTAGCAGGAAAGGGTCTATACGTTCATTGTACTTCTTTCGCCTTCTTTGATGTTGTATTTCTTGTATGCGCTCAATAGCTCGTATTGCAATTAAAGCATTCATTACGAATTTAAACAAGTTCACAATAATAAATAAAAGCTTGAAAACAAAACGAACTTTCGGCGGCTATTACGCAAAACTGTCAAACGCCAATATTTTTAGGTTAATTAGATGCTAAATGACAGTTAAACAAGGAAGTCACTGTCAATAGCTAATGTAAGCTTTATTGAACTGTTAATAAGCAGATTCGGGACTAAAATACGTTTATGAATAGAGATTTTTATCAAACGTACTATTAACCTTCTATAAGGCTCTTTTAAGTTGAGATTTTGTTTTATGAATACGACCGTAAGGGTCTAAATCGGATCTCGAATTCGATATCTGATCCGGATTGATGACGTTTCGATATCTCGAATCCGATTTTTGATACGATAGCGGTTAAACAGAATAGTCACAGTAATGAATTTGAATGTATATTAAATAGTTATAATCTAAAGTTGGCAGTTAAAAAAATCAAAATGATTTGATTTGATTTTTTTGGCAATCAAACAACCCACTCGTATGGCTAGCTTGACATGTATAGATAATTATGCCCATCATTTCAATAAGACATGTAAAACTGATGTTACAGAATTTGCCTTGTCCGACCATACAGCACAGCTGCTTCACTGTCCCGTACAGACATTATACGCCATAAAATACTGGTACGCGACTAGAAGAGATTACAGTACTGACAATTTAGCTAAATTTAAAAATTATATTAGCAATCTTTCTTTTTCGGAAATTTATGACACAAATGATCCTAATATAGCATATGACAAATTCATTGACTTATTCCAATTAATATACAATTTATGCTTTCCAAAAAAACTCATTAAAATTAATTTAATAAAAAAACCAAAATGGTTGTCTCATGGAATAAAAGTGTGTAGTAGAAAAAAAAGAAAACTTTTATGGCAGCATAGATTAAACCCAAATATTCATAATAAAACTTGTTTCAAGAGCTACTCCAAAATGTTTAAAAAGATAATACACCTAACACAAAAGGCACAAAACAACTATTTTATAAAAACATCAAAAAACAAATCAAAAAGTAGCTGGCAAATAATTAATCGTGCTAAGCATAATTTACCTAAACATGACATACATAAAATCAAACTAGAAAATCGCTTAGTAACATGTCGCCATCAAATTTCGGAGGCGTTTAATGACTATTTCATTAATAAAATCCAACCACAAATATACTTTGACAGTAATCCCAAATCTCTAAAACTGGATTGGAACTACAAAACTATGTTCATGGCACCCAGCATACCAGCAGACATATACAAAATTATAATGTCATTAAATAATACAGGCAGCGTGGGCTATGATGATATCTCCAGTAAAGTACTAAAACATGTAGCAGCGGAAATATGTGGACATCTAAGTCATATCTTAAATTTAAGTATAAGCGCGGGTGTCCGCTATCCGTCTGCATTAAAAACATCCATCATAAAACCTCTCTTCAAGAAAGAAAATAGAGATCTAATGGAAATTTACCGGCCTATCGCACTTATTCTAGTCATATCAAAAATATTTGAGAAATATTTTTATAAAGAACTGTCTGAATTCATTAAAAGTAATGACATTTTATGTGATGAACAGAAAGGCTTTTGACAACATAGAACTACCAATATGGCTGCATATGACTTTTTGTATAATGTTATTGACAATATTGATAAACGAAACCCAGTCTGTGGCATATTCTGTGACATGACCCAGGCTTTTGACCACGTAGATTATGACACACTATTAAAAAAGTTGGACGCGTATGGCATAAGAAGCAATGTCCTTAATCTAATTGAATCATATTTAAGACATAGAAAACAAATTACTGAAATAAGACATATTAATACTGTAAAGAAGAAAGAAGAGATTTATCAATCGTCAGAGCGTGAAGTAAAATATGGGGTACCTCAGGGAAGCGTGTTGGGACCATTTATTTTTATATTATACATTAATGACTTGCCTAAAAGCATTGAAGAACCGGTGACTCTATTCGCGGACGACAGTACTTTGACAATACCATGTAAAGGTGTAGAGACGTATGAGAATGATATCAATAACTCCTTAAAATCAGCTGTACATTGAATGCAGGAAAATAATTTAAAAATAAACATAAAGAAAACGAAGGTTATACATTTTACACAGCGGATTCCTAGCATGAACTTAAACATACAATACTGCAATCAAAACATAGAAGAAGTAAACTTTATAAAATTTCTTGGCCTCCAGATTGACAAAAACCTTAACTGGAAAGCACATATTCAGATTTTATGTAAAAAGCTTAGCATATCCGCATATGCTTTACGCACACTTTCATTTTCATTATATACGGATGCTCTACTTACAGCGTACTATGGTTTAGTAGAATCCCATCTACGCTATGGGCTAATATTTTGGGGCAACTCGACGGAAAAAGAATCAGCATTCAAGTCTCAAAAGAGATGTTTACGGGCGATATTTAAAATTGAGAAGACCGATAGCTGCGTGCCTCATTTTAAAAATTACTTTACCTTGTTTGTACGTATTAGAAGTTGCTGTTTTTGTTAAGTCGAATCCACATTACTTTAAACGTCTAGCCGACATATTCCCACGTAATAGACGTGACAATGGTCAAATTTGTCTCCAATCCT
The DNA here is from genome assembly GCA_007844875.1 of Busseola fusca. Lineage (NCBI taxonomy): Eukaryota > Metazoa > Arthropoda > Insecta > Lepidoptera > Noctuidae > Busseola > Busseola fusca. The sequence goes on along the minus strand of VKGM01001783.1, from coordinate 17,813 downwards.
CTAAGACAAGCTTAATGCGCAAAAGTATATACTGTATGGCTCCAGTCATCTATAACAAGGTACCGAAAAGTTGGAGAGAACTACCTCTATCTACATATAAAAGTAAAATTCGTTCTTTTTTGATCGCCAGAGCATATTATAGTGTTTAATGAGTTCCTTAATGAAAAGGAATTCGTTTTGACATAATTAATTAATTTAATTCATTTTGAGCGACTTATGTGATAATTTTGATTTAATCTATAATTTTAACAACCCATTAGTAAATAAGTATGACAACTATATTATTATTCTGTAAATTTTTAAATTATAAATCTGTTATTTTGCATGTCACATAGTGACAAACATGTCTGCACTTAATCTATTTTATTACCTTGTATGCACTTTTTATGTATGTACACACACATGTTTAAGCAAATAAAAATATTATCTTATCTTATAGAAATATATGATCAGAATCAGAATCTGAAATGGATGAAATTTGGCACACAGGTGGTTTATAACCAAGATTGACATATAGGATAGTTTTTATCTAGATATGCCCACGGGATCTAAACTTATGCGAGTGAGACCGCGGGGCGCAGCTAGTCTAATTTAATTTTAAGTAAATAATTAGTTGCCTAAATAAATAAATTATCATTCTTATTCACGAAATTGTTTTATTTATATAGGGTGTAAAATAAGTACTGATATAATCTTTGCTCTTTATTCATAAACGTTGTTTAAAATTAATTAGTGATTAGTGTCTGTTTAACGGTACATTTTGACGTTTGAATGTCAGTTAATTTTAATCATCGTTTCTGAATTGTGTTTACCTGCATAACAGTCTCCCAACAGGTTAGCAGCATTTATAAGAAACAGTGGGTTTGACCGCTCCAGCACATCCAGCACTGAAACAAATAAACAATTTGTTTCAATATTTTGTAACAAGAGTTATGGCAAACATGACGCATAAAACACAAACAAAAAATAATAATAGCATGCGTCACATCCACGCAAGTCGGCCATCGCTCCGCATAATGCTAAGATCTTATACGAGACTGAGCCCGCGCGCTGGTTTTCTGCGTTTGGTGCGTTATAAGAGCTACCTATGAGGAACAGGGTGTAAAGTTCACTCATCCTCCATAGAAAAGAGACGATACTCCGACCAGGTGGGCGTTATGTCAGGTGAGCAACTGCCCGACGACTTATGTCGGGCTGTTGTATATATGCTAAGTGCGCGGTAAATTCCGCTTTCGCGATGCAGGATTTTGCGTGACGTCAGTATGACGCATAGCTTGTATTGCAGATACCGTTGCAACTACAACCAATGCTGCATACGAACGGCACCTCCTGGCTGGCGAAAAGAAAAAAGACGTCGAATGTAAATTTAGTTTTGTAGTACTTACTAGCCAAGGTTCCCTGTATGACAACATCAAGGAATTCTTCCCACAGCAATCGAAGCTGCTGCTGCCTCGAGATGGACACGCCCACGGCGGCCAGCTTGTACGCCGTCTCCGAGTTCAGGAGCGCCGCCGCGCGGAACGTGGCGAATGCTTGTCTGGGAAAGGAGAGGAGACGTCAAGTAAACGGTGCGTACGTCAATGTGCGTATTTTGCGCACGGATGGGAAAATCGGTCCACCCCAGCTCCTCAAGGAAAGCCTGCAACGCCTGACCGTCTCATATAGGGTACCTGAGTTACCGAAATACTTTGCCCTGTACGTGGTGACCACCGAACAGTCTGTTTTGTTCTATGAGTCTTTTAGTTTGTGCTAAATAAATGTATTTTTCTTTATTTCTTTCTTTTCAGTTTAGCAGCACACGCGCCGCCGTCTCGGCATGCTCCATGCAGGCCCTGCATAGTGGACTGTCTGTAACTCCTATGACAGTAAGTCAGGTAAAAAGGTGTTGAACGGGCTATGCTTGGAGTCTCTTTGAGGCATGGAATCCGCAACGAGGAGATCCGGCAGAGAACCAAAGTTGTCGACTGCCACTGTTGCCACTTCAATCTGGTTATCCTGTGAGCTATTCACAGAATAAGCAAACTGAAGTGGCAATGGGCCGGCCATATTAGCCATAGAACCGATGACCATTGGGGTTGACGTGTCTTGAGTGAAGACCACGCATCGGTAAACCTTAGGTGGGACGCCCTCGGGCTTGGTAGAGCAATGGTCTTTGCAGGATGGCTGGTAGCAGCTGGATGAGAGTTGCCGAAAATCGAGTTGAATGGCGGGCAATAAGAGAGGCCTATGTCTGGCAGTGGACTGCTATAGGCCGATGATGTCAAGTCTTTATTTGCCTTCAAGATAGTATTATTGTGTTACAGTCTTATTTAAATACCAAAACGGCCCAGTTCAGCAAAACAACTAGTGCCTGACGCTGGTTTTAAACTGAATCTGATGTGAGATGTGACGGAAGCAGATAAAGCAGTTTTATACTGCGACATGACGTGTAAACAAATAAAATAAATTTGTGTTAAATAAAAACTTACCGCATACAAGCATAGTCTGGGCATATGTAAAAAAAGGTGGTCATAAAATGGTGCAGTCTCCTGTGGAACTGTATGCAATCTTCGCGCGGAGAGAACTGCTCCAGCTAAAAACAAACATTATAAAATTTAGCACTATTAGCATCTTGGCTAAATAATAACTGCCGCATGGGTTATCTTCGCCAGGTTAAGCAACTCTTGCTGAGGTCGGGTTGTAGATGGGTGACTACCCGTGACTAAACTAACATTTTATCTTCTGTCCTTTTCTTGATAAAATAGAAAGAAAAAGATGCACTGCACTCAAATATAGTTTAGCTTGTGAACAACGGAAAAGGCGCCATTGTATAACAGTTTAAAATAGTTTATCTCACCAGTGTCAACAGCGGCACATATTGTATAACAGTTTAAAATAGTTTATCTCACCAGTGTCAACAGCGGCACATATTGCTCATCGACGCGCAGCATCTCTTTGAGAGTGATGTCCTCTTCAACTGGAGACTGTTTCTCCTGTTTGTCTACCATTGTCTCCTTCGCCGGATCCACTGTCTCCTTCTCACTCTCTCGCTTCCCTTCCGTTCTTGTGGGGACTGAAAGAGATGATTTTTGGTGTTTAATTGTAACTTTTTTTTGTAATGTTATAAACTAGTGCCTGACCGCGATCCCACCTGATGGTAGGAAGTGATGCAATCGTTGATGGTAAAGCGCACTAGTTTATTATTAGCCTATTTATTCTAGCCTTGAAGACACTCATAGTAATCAGGCGGGAACACCACCGCAGGCAATTTGTTCCAATCCTTCGATGTACGCGGTATAAAAGACGAGGCGAAACGCTTCGTCTGGATCGTAGCGGTGTCAACAACGTAAAGGTGGCCTTACGAGGAGTCGTCCGATGATGGAACGGTGATGGCGGAATTAATTCGTGTAATTACTGCGCACAATCTCTAAAATGCATCCTGTAGAATACCGAAAGGCTCGCAACCTTTCGCCTGTGCTCCAAGCTTTGGAGATTGGTCTTCACCAGATCTGGATCACCAATTGGCCTCTTCGCACGACTCTCCACTGAGTCCAAAGCAGCCAGGTGGCATTTAGCAGCACCAGCCCATATGTGGCTGCAATACACCACACGCGATCGGACTTGTATTTTGTACAACATTAGAAGCTGTCTCGGTGTGAAGTACTGCCGGACCTTTGCAAGAACGCTAAGTTTCCTAGCAGGAACCGCCCAAAGTTTAGGACTGAGGATATTTCAACTCCCAAAAAGCTGAAGGTGGTTGGAGTACTCCAAAGATACATTCTGAAAAGCAGAAGCCAAGGTGAACGGGCTCCTTTTGGCGGTGCTCAGACACGCTTGTGTTTTGGCAGCGTTGAATGACACAAGATTGGCTTCGCCCCATTCGGAGACTGCCTGAAGTGCGACATTCGTACGCTCTACCATAGCCCCTCTTTCGGACCAGATTAGATCCTTACTAGCCCGAGCACGCGGCAGGTATCTCTCTACAACTGTGCTGTCATCTGCATACCCATAGATTCCGGGCCTCAGCAGATCGTTGATATGCAGCAGGAAGAGAGTTGCAGTGAGAACAGACCCCTGAGGAACACCGGCGTTAGACGACATGGGCTCCGATGAGCAACCGTCGACAACAACTCGGAGAGACCGTTCACTCAAGAAGTCTTTCACCCAGCCAGTCAGACCAGGCAAATTGCCTTACATTGGAAGTTTACCAATAAGGCCAGCGTGCCATACCCTATCGAAGGCCTTCGAGACGTCTAAGGAGCTGGCAATTGCTTCCCCATTCCTCTCGAGGGCCTCGCCCCATAGGTGAGTGGCATACACAAGTAAGTCCCCAGTAGACCGATTGCGGTGAAACTCATACTGACGGTCACTGAGGAGATCGTTACCTTCTAGAATGCCAAGAGGCGCGAGTTCAATACACGCTGCATAATTTTGCAGAGTATGGAGGTTATTGAAATCGGCCGATAGTTGGTAGGATCGGCACGACTACCCTTTTTGGGCACGGGTTGCACGTTGGCAAGCTTCCAGGACTTGGGCACTATACCAGTTCCAAATGAGAGGCGATACAAGCGTGTCAATACAGGAGACAACTCGGGCGCACAATCTTTGAGAACAATAGCTGGTATACCATGTGGTCCACTAGCTTTATTCAGGTCCAGACGGCACAGTGCTCTCAGAACCTCCTTGTTTCTAATGCGAACCTCGCGCATCGCCGTGTTGCAGTAAGGCAAACTTGATGGAGTAGCACTGCCAGTGTCAAGACGTGAATTTTGGATAAAGAGAGATACAAAGCGACCTGCTTTCTCTCCCGCCGTATGAGCTAGTGTTCCATCAGGATAAAATTGATAAACTTATTTATAAACTTGATTAGAAATCAGTTTAGGACGAGGCATAGCCTGAATACTGTCCATTCCAGACTTATATTACAAATGGTTATACAGCTAATTATGTCACCCTTTGTACAAACGCCGATTAAAACTACAGGCTCAACAGCGCGGGCTGGCTCGAGCAAGGATCGGCAGCGTAAATGCGTAACACTCTGTCAGTAGCAATGGGTTTCATTTTGACAGTTTAAAAACATTCGTAGCGTTATTTAGGTTGAGGACCAGACATATGGAGCAAATGGATCAGCAATATGCTTCGAATTCAGAGAATCCAGACAGACACACAAATACCGCACTGCTGTATTTTATCCGACTGACATCACATCATCATTGAAAAAGACATAATTATGTAAACGATACTTTAAATGACATTATAAACTGGTTGACACGTAATAATCTCATAATTAATTTAGTTAAAACAGTAATTCCCAAAGAAAAAACCCCCTTGACATTAAATGTAAAATTAAGAAATGAAAAAAAAAACATACAGGAAACAGATACCATTAAAATTCATAGGACTATGGATTGACAAAAATATGTCATAGAAAACTCAAATTGATACGGTTTTTTTTTATAGCTTCTTTTCAGTAAGCTGATTGCCTTACCCTTGAAGCTTAATAAAAGAAGTCTTTAAAAAAAACTGGTATTAATTTGTTTAATGGCGTTGTAAAATGTGAACATGGTCATGAGATACTTATATGATCACCAGCCGATCCATTGGGTAAAAATCTCACCCTGAAAAGTTAGGTGAAGTGAGCTTGGAGTGAGCTGTCAATAGTGCCAATCCCTAGCATTAGTCGGAATGAGAGCTAACACCACGATCACTTCACCTAATTGTTCACGGTGAGATGGTTGCAGAATCGTATAGCAGAAGGTCTTTGGAGGAAGTTTTATATCAGGAACTTGTCTGAAATAGAAAATAATTGAATGCCACTCACCTGTAGATCTGGGACTGAAATCAGCCAATGTCCTCGTGGCGTCGGACTCGGCGTCGCGATCGTCGCCGGGCCGGTGCTCCCGCAACTGATGTCGGCCGGTGTACCCTCTGCCGCGGCCAACACTCGTCATGATACGAGTAACTATTTGGAAGTTAAGATAAATTGAAGGAATTAGAAGTGATACATGACATTTGACGGGCTTGCATGGTTGAAATAGTATGAAGTAGGATTTATAATATTAGTAGGATTAGTAGGAAGTAGGATAGTAGGAAGGATAGAACGTTTTAAATAGAACGGCCGAAGCCAATTCCGCTATTTATACTCATATAACTTAGAATTGTATTTAGCGACGGGACCAGACGGAGATAGCGGTATGAGCTGGACTCTTTCAACAAGAACTGGTGCTCAGAAGCTTTAAACAGAGAGAAGTGGAAGGAGAGTAGAGAGACATTGGCCCTGCAGTGGGACATCACGGGCTTTTAATGATAATATTCCACCGTTGTATCTCTACGTTGAGGTCGTGGTGAGGCTTGAGCGCTCTGAACTCTGGGCCTGTGCCGGATGAGTTTACTTTACCGAAACGGTCTAGGGTGAGGAGCCAGACTAAGAGATACAGAAACCCGCAGGGCAGCATGTAGCGATCCGTTGGGCAGTACCGACTCCACGGGATCCTATCTCCCGGGAGAAGTGTTGTTCCTTACCTCTGTCTTGCCTTTAATGGCCGGCTTAAGTGAAGATTCGCAGGAGTAAACGTGCTCGGGGGAATGAAGTATTCCAATAAGATGCTGGTAGGGATCTTGGCCGTACTTCCGGGATTGTCCTGATAGTCGTGGAATAGTGCTCCACTCCTCATAAAACCCCAAGACATGTTGCTTCTTTGTCGATACGACACTATGTGCTAGCAACCATTTTCGGGAGTCATAATAATAGTTTTATTGGGGACCAAGTCCGCGAAATAATAAACAAAAAAATTTACATGTCAGTGTCAGATTGAGCGTTGATAAAAATATAATTCACGAAAATATTGTAATCGATCGGCCTACACGTTCGGCTTGTGACGCATAGAAAGAAGTATGTAATTTTCCCTCATTGTTTTCTTATGACGTTATCACGTTAAACTATCGGCCGTAAACCGACTTTATGTACAGACAACCACTTTCTTTTTCTTTTTTATTGACATCGCTATTAATTTGTTATTAAAATTGATTTTTCAAAATGTCACTTAACAGCCATATTGATGCATGACGAACAATGGGCTGGATTGATTTAGGAAAAATGATGATTTTAATGTTAATAAAAATGGAACCAGCGTTAAATATTGTACACCTTATAGGTTTGTTACAGCGACCCTCAACAATAACCATAAGTACTGATATTTCACCTGTGATAAACAATAAATTAATTTTGAATTGGAATCCTATTTGACAGAGATGCCGGTTTTCTTCACCGTTTTGAGAGCTGTGGTGATAAAATTATTTACACAAAGTAAAGCACCGGCCTGGGTTCTAACCCACGTTCTACAACTCGTAAGTCGGGGCCGCTATGAATTGGTTACCACAGCTCGCATAAAAATCATTTAACCACCCATTTAACTCAACCAACCATTTCTGATCACCAATCTTGACAAATGATGTTTATTACTGAGTTTAGATACATCAGCCGATCGATTCTGTAAAAATCTTACCGTGAAAAGTTAGGAGAAGTGAGCTGTCGGTAGTGGCAATCCTTAACATTGGTTGAAATGACAGCTCACTGCACCTAAGTGTTCACGTTGAATTGATTACGGAATCTCACTGCTGAAGGTCTTTGTAGGAATTTTTATGTCACAAAACATAAAAATATTTGGAAAAGAAGATAAATAAATGCCACTCACCAGTAGATCTGGGGCGAAGATCAGTCAATATCCTCGCGGCGTCGGAGTCAGTCAACTCTTGATCGTCGCCGGGCCGGTGCTCCTTAAAGTGATGTCGGCCAGTGTACCCTCTTCCACGACTAGCTGGAATTCCAGATAAATTGGAGGAATTAGAACTGATACATGGCATTTGAGCAGCTTCACTGGTCGATCGCAGGCAAAGCTACTCTTGTCGATGGGGAGACAGCAGCCGACTCCCGGCCACCGTAGGCGCGGTCTTGCGGGCGGCGATGGCGAGCAATGGGGAGCTCTCCATCTGGAAAAGACCAGGGCCGGGTCGATGGCGCATTGTGTTCCACGCGCGCCTCAATGTCAGCACATAACCACATGGTCCGCTCTAGCCGGTGCCTGTCATGGCCGCGGGTTGTTCGAAAGAGATACCGTGGCCCCTGGTACAGGCAAATAAACGAACATGGGTGGGTTTTTACCATTAAAATCCTGACAGTCCCGCTCTGACCGGAGCGGTAGAATTCGTTTCATGATTTCCGAAAAAAGCTACTCTTGCCGAGATCAGTTTGTGGTAAGGTTTAACCATTAATTAGGTACATATTGGCACCTCCGTGCTTTGAAAAGCACGCTAGTGGTAACTCTGGGTGCGTTACCATGCCAAACTTCGAAGTAATTCTCGTAGTGTCCCGCGAGGCATCGCAAAAAATATATCATCGGCATATCAGCCTTAGATTTCATAAACGCGCGTTCGTAAAACGGAAATTGGATGAGGATTCTCGAAACGCATACTTTATTACTAAGGAAAGCTGTAGATTCATCCTACATACATTATGTTTTGAACATAGCATGAAGTTGCAAAACATGTGTTATGGAGGTGCTGCATCGTGACTCATATAACGACAATTTGTGGCTAAGAAAACAGTCGTCGTTAACGACGGAACAAATTATAATTTGTTAATTGATGTATTGAACGATGATTGTGATGGTAATGACAACATATTAACTAATCTTTCAAATGATATTTGTAATTTTGATCTATTGAATTACAATAATTGGTTTACTCAGCATTAAGCATTCTCATTAATAAAAAGTGACATGAAAAAATCAACCTTATTTCAATGAACCAAAACTCTTTTTTATACGCGATAAAAATGTACTCTTCTTCCCAAGCCGGTCTCATCTGAGTGAATGGATAAATTTGACGTCATCTCAGTAGTCATCCCCTTTCTAACCATAACATCTTTCACATAGACAACCCATCATTTCTTTGGCCATCTCTTACTCTAAATGACTTATTACACGACCTGTAAATGAATTATGACAAGGACCGGAGAATAATGTTTTCCTTCACCGTTTTGAGAGCTGTGGTGATAAAATTATTTCAACAAAGTAAAGCGCCTGCCTGGGTTTGAACCCACCATTTACAACTCGTAAGTTGGGACCGCTTTGAATGGGTTACCACAGCTCGCAAAAAGAAAAATTTAACCTAAATTATGTGGAATTGTCGACATAACTATAAACTGTAAGTGTCAAAGATTGTAGAGATTAATTAGCAGTCGTGGCCCAGTAGTATCGGCCGTGACTTAAGACGAGGTTGTACTACTTTTTCACTTTTTTAAACCTTTTAAATCTAGAAAAATACAATTTTTGCGTAAAAAGAAAACAGTTGGACTATTTTAAAGCGCTGTGTGAATATAGAAACGTGAATTTAAATAATTGGTTCGATTAAAAAATAAACATAAAGATGACACTAAATCACTCTTCAAAATATGTACAAACAATGGGTAATAAAGACCATACAGAAAATTGATACCTAAAGCATTTCAAAAATTGGCACTCGAAATTTGGTAAATATCTACATAATTTCAATTATTTACTGTAAATAAAATAGTACCTGTTTATTTACCCTAAATGATTTCGTTAATAATGTAAAGTTCCATTGTAAAGTAAAGTTCCAAACAAACCAAGTAAACGCCGCACATTACAAAAAAGTTTGTTCATACAAAACAGATTGAACTTTATCAAACGATTAGGTATTTTGTTTTTTCAATAACTTTGACAAATCGCATAGGATTATAAAATTTCTTGTGAATTCTAGGTAAATTCTTAACAACGTAAACTGTAACAGACTACATACATTTTATATTGAAGCGCTTCAATGAGAAAAAAAAGCCAAAATACCTATATATTTCTCTAAACCTTCCTCTGGAACAATCTGTTGAATAGTGAAAATCCGAATAATCAGTAATTTGAGATTTACATATATTATTACTTAATGTTTATGTATTATTGTTAATATTTATCGATTTGTTATAGAAGTTTATAAATATAAGCAAATGAAATGATTATATTACTGCTTTGGTTTCAGTGATCGCGAAATCAGTCAGAGCGCAACTATATCAAGTGCACTCTCGGGGGAGCCTGTTTCTTCTATAAATTCTCAAAAAATACAAAATGCGTATGACTAGTACTGTTTTTCAGATTTTTCGTGCTCATGATGAAGAGGAAAAAAAAACGTTTATCATAATAATTATTACAATAGTAAAACAAATCAAGTATCTTGACTTGGCTCGCGAGGATGTCGACATGTGGGATGTGGACTCGGCAATCATTGTACCGATAGTCGTGACAGCCAATGGCTTAATAGCCAAGAGCGTCGACCAACACCTTAGGAGTCTCTCCTTAGGCAGCTGGATCAAGGGCTTGATTCAGAAAGCGGTACTTCTGGACACGGCTCGCATTGTCAGGAGGTTCCTCTCTCTGGAGCCCTGACCGCCGGTAGCTTGGACCCTGTTCCCGATACCGGTGGGCTACTATTTTTTATATTTTTAGGGTTCCGTAGTCAACTAGGAACCCTTATAGTTTCGCCATGTCTGTCTGTCTGTCCGCGAATAATCTCAGAGACCGTTAGCACTAGTAAACTGAAATTTGGTACCAATATGTATATCAATCACGCCGACAAAGTGGTAAAATAAAAAGTGGAAAAAATGTTTTATTAGGGTACCCCCCCTACACGTAAAGTGGGGAGTGATTTTTATTTTCATTTCAACCCTAACGTGTGATATACTGTTAGATAGGTATTTAAAAATGAATAGGGGTTTACTGAAATAATTTTTTGATAATGTTAATATTTTCGAAAATAATCGCTCCAAAAGTAAAATAATTGTGCCCCCTCTAACTTTTGAACCATAAATTTAAAAAATATGAAAAAAAATCTCAAAAGAACTTTATCCGCTTATCTGTACAACATCATCGCGCGTCATCTGTCAAAAATACCGCCGAGAGCGGCGCGTGCGCCGATATAACTCGTTTTCATAACATTCGTTCTCTTGTGTATTTATTTTAAGCCTACCACATAATATTAAGTGTTTTCTATTTGTTAATGAACAGACCGTCTTTTTAATTGTTTATATTTCTTGTAATATGAGACTTGTTCTTATAAAACAATGATCTTTGGATGAACATTGGTTGGAAGTTTGTTTACGTAATCCAATGATTCGTAATGAAACTGCTTATATGAATTGACACAAGACTTTTCAAGCCATATTATGAAAAGACACATAATTTAATTGCAGCGTTTTTTTTCAAAGATCAAGTAGATAAAATTGTAAAAATAAAAGAAATTCTCGAAGCGAGTTCAATGACCTATTCGTTGTTCACGAATGGTACTTATATGACGATATTTCGTGTAAATCTTACGTATTATTATTCAATAAGCATATGTAAATAGATATTTATCTCTTTACGCGCAATTACGCACACAAATTCTTTATAATAAAGTCAAATTATATTTCGTAATATCATATTTCCTTTGTTATATATTCTGTATGACAACAAAAGTTTGTTTGAGTCGATTTCGTACAAATATTAAAAATCTAACACGACAACATGAACTTATATCATTTAGACAAGAATATTTATCGACTTACCGAAAGAAATATCACAAAAAACACATAAAACACTAATTATAAATATGTAAATACGACACACGCACTCACTTTGACGCCATTTTGGCATTTGTAATAGACGATTATATCTTTTTCTCTGACGTTTTGCGTTGACAGTTCCGTTCATTCGATTGCGTTTAGTTGCGTCTTGTAACTGTACGGCCATAGACAGAAATTATCGTATAGGATATTAGACCTTGTTTTAAAATAACAATAAGGGTTTAATTCGCATCACAAATTTGTGATACGATTTATTACTAAAAACGTTTGATTTCGCAAATTTGCTACTGCATCACTGAACGGTAAGAGCGTTGGTGATGATTTACGCAAAGTAAAACGCCAGCTTGTGTTCAAACCCACGACCTACAACTCGTAAGTCGAGGCCATTACCACTGGACTATCACTGCTGTACTGTTCTGCTTATTGTCATAACCTAATACGGTTTGAATTCATTTATTTTTAAAGATTACAAATCATTTGTACAGAAATAAATACTAAAAAATACTTAGTTTATACATTTTTGTTGTCAAGCAATATTTAAAGTGATAAGCTTAAAGTGTTAACATTACGAATATAAGAAGGTAATAGCCACTCTGTATAAACATTTGTTTTCCTAATCGCCATTCTGTATAAACAAGCTCTCAAATACGTAAGTGCACACTACATTAACAAAACTAATTGCTCTCAACATTCCAATCAAAGCCAACACTAATGATCATTATCAAGTGTCATTAACACAAATGTATGTAAAATTTAATTTTCCACAGTCATCCGTTTTGGCGTGGACATGTGTTCATATTGTGTCGTGGATATGGAGCGCAGGGTTATCACAATACCTCGTTCAATGGATTTGATTTCAGTGTAACTAATGACTATTGTAACAAAATCAAACGAATATTTGAGTACACTGATTGTCTGTGAAGCTCAGACTAGATGGATAGGTGACATATAGGTCATTAGGTCGTTACCGCAAATAAACGGTTTTTCTTTCTTTCTTTCTTTCAATTCTTCCACACGAAATCTGTCAGACGTCAATTTTTTTCCACGAAAGAAAATGCACTGAGATGCATAACAATACAAATAAAATCCCAGCCTGTTACTGTACCACTGCAGGGCAGACAACTCTTCTCAATTTTTCCGGCAGATAAGGCACGAGTTTCGATCGCCACGCTTGTGTAGCGGTATCTACCAAACGCCACATGCGAACAACGTGTCATACTGACGTCACGCAAATCCTGCATCTCGCAAGCAGAATTTACCACGCAACTAGCATACATACAACTTACCACAAAAAGAGCTTGCCCACCTCGTCGAGCAGCACAATGGGCTGGTAAGCGGACGGAGAGTGCGCAGGGCGCCCCGGCTTCTTGATGAGGACCAGCTTCCCCGTCTTCCAACGAAGTGGGAACTGGCCCCTCTCCAAACATGTGCTTTATAGTCCTTTCAGTCGAGGCCCGAGAGCCCACTAGGCCAGGACCCAAGCTTTTCCAGGTAAACCGTCGGGTCCTGGGGCGGTATTCTTGGCACTCAGCTTTCGTACCGCCACTCTCAGCTCTACCTCGGTCACTTCTGGAGCATCGTCGTCGTCGTCGGTGTGGTCCGCAGCATCTGGCACCGCAGGAGGCGGAGCCATGGGCGGAGGAGCATGTCCCCCTCGCGAGGGGAACAGAGCGCTCACCACGTCCTCCGTGAGCTGGGGCCGGAGACTCTGCGTCAGCGGGGAGCCCATGGGCGGAGCTTACCCCGCACCGTTTGGTAGGGGCGTCCCCACGGGTCCCTATCCAGAGTCCCCAGCCAGTCCTCGCGGGCCAATCCCTTGGCCCGCTGGATCTCCGCTCGGAGGGCTGTCTTCGCCACTCTGTACCCCTCGTATAGCTCCGCCTCCACGGCTTCCGTATCCGGATGGCGGATACGGTTCCTGCGGTGCCTGGTGTACCGGCGTCGCGCGGCAACGCACACCGCACGCAGGGTCGATTCAACTCCGGCGACCACCAGCACACCTGACGCCGGACGCGTCTGGGCTGGACCCGGGGCATTGCCACGTCACAAATCTCGAACATGGCCTCCCGGAACCACCCCGCCTCGTCGTTGATGTCAGCAGGCCTCCCGGTGATGACACCCAGGCCTGCACCATCGAGGCTTCTAGCAGGAGCTCCCGGTCCAGCTGCTGCAGCGCTCACCGATCCCCGCTATAACCTTACAAACTCACAAAGTTTACCTTTTTTCAATCATTCAAAAACACCCAAACTCATTGCCCAATATGTTTTATTTCCATGTTCTGCAATAGTACTGCACCAACCGGCAGTTATCCTTTTTTTTTGGGCAGGTTGAAAGTCATCAAATAACCTCTCCCGCTCTGGGTAGAGCGGAAGGGTGTGTCAGACTTTTACTGACTAAAACCCACCCCTGTTCCTTCACCTACCTATGCGCCTCAGGGACCCCGGTAACTGTGTTTGTCAAACGCTCCACGGCCCTGGGGCAGGCATCGGTCCTTATGAGGGACCCCACGCTATGCTGACTGCACTCTTTGAGGCGCACGCGGAACACGACGCGCCGTCGACCTGGGCCTGGTCCTTACTGGGCGGCGAGCTACCCATTGTTCGCCGCCCGCAGGCCCGCGCCTACGGTGGCCGGGAGTTTGGTGACATCTCCCGACGACCAAGGCGTCCCCTGCGGAGCCTGCCACCCGCGTGACGACGCTCCGCCCCCCTCC
>VKGM01001746.1:0-10353 GCA_007844875.1 Busseola fusca | reverse complement strand
GCTTTTCTATTGAAGCAATATCTTGGTGGAAGCGCTCACCGTGCTCATCGCTCACTGCACCTAGATTTTCTTTAAAAAAATCTAGATGCGAGTGCAGAAAGTGCGTCTTTAATGACATATTGCAACCCAATTCTTTATTGGCATCTAACATTTGATTTATAAGGCTTACATACTGAGGCGATCGTTTATTTTCCAAAAAGTTTTCCGTGACTTGAACGAACACAAAAGCGAACACAAAAGCCAGGCATGGTGAAAGAACTAAATGTGTACTGACACTACAAAATATTATTTTGATCGTATGTAAGAAAACTTTAGAACTACCCTCCTAAATTGATCAAAAAAAGTGATTAGAAATCTCCTATTCTATACGTGATTAAAGTAAATTATTATTTTTCTGATATTAGATGCCTGATTATTAATAATTCATCTTTATGTTAACGACTACACACTTCCACGGTATTATTTCCGTCTGTCAAAACAAACAAGGAAACAGTAAATCTTATCTTATGAGCCTTTAAAGTCAACAAGATGTTTTAGGAATTATTAATAAATTGTGAGAATAGTGCAGCACCCTAATCGCGTAACACATTATTACTTTCCATTTGAATCATTTCGAAGCATATTGTTAATTCATTGCTCTTTACATTCGAAAAATGGATCTGCTCAACAACGTAAATAACGCAATGAATGTTGTTGAACTGTCAAAATGAAATCCATTGCCACTAATAGTGTGTTACGCAATTACTCTGCTGGTCGTTGCGGCCGCCTACGATATCCGCGGCGGCGAGACGCAATTGAACTATGAATGGAACTTGAAAGGATTTATCAATGCACTGAATATCATTGAGTATTTATTAGTATTCTAGTTTTAGGAATGTGTCAAATAAAACCATCTATAATAATAAAACACTATAACTCATTATAATGTTATTATTTTACTACATTATAATACCGATGAGGCCAACCTACTTACTAAAAAAAAGTTTATTTAGTGATTTTTAGGTTATGTTAATTTTTTTGGTATTCCCAAAAATAAATCAACATGATTTTTATTACCACAATTTTTGGTGGGCCTTATCGCCAAGCTATCTATCTCCTTTAATACAATTAGTACTTACATATTCCATAGTCTTAGCCTCTTAGGGAGGTGTCAAATGTGTCAAAGCTTACATTGATTTATTATTATTTTTATTTAGTGATGTCCTCAATACATACGCTTGTGGGTCATGGACCATCAACCTCAAAACCTTTATAAGGAAATGCAGATCAGGTTAGCAGAAATTAACATTGCAAAACGAATCGTTTCCGAATTTGCTTAACAAATAAAATCTATTCGCGCGACTCATGAGAATCATCTACATAATGATTTATTTAAAACACTCTGAATTTATTGCAGAACGTGTAGATACCTGCTTAATATGTTATTAATTTTCGGACTACAATAACGGCCACAAATAAAAACATGTTTGAGCTAATCTCGAGTGGTATCTGAGAACAGCTTATTACACTTGAAACCATGCTCCTTGAATCTCATATTGCATTATGATTCATGTCAGAAATTCAGCGAGTCATGCCGTCAAATGTCGAGTCCCTTGTATTGTTTGTATTGTCTTATCCGAGACGATGTGATGTCATAGTTCATAGGAACGCCCTCAGCCGTCAGTTTCGCAATTCGATGGATGTTACCATGAGTTGTTAAGAGTTGGGTGCGTCGCACTCAGCGGGCTGCGTCTATTGTGCTATTTACAAAATGGTCAAGACGTAATGTTAGGTGTTATTGGTTGTGCAAGCAGTGCATGAGGTTTGGAGGTAAGGGGGGCCGGAGGGGGTCGTAACAGGTGAACGAGGCCGGCGCACGCGCATGGGAGCGACGCGAAGGTCACCACAACTTGTGGCGTTCTCTAGTGTCGCAAGTTGATTACCGTAACTCCATCTTTCTAAAGTAAAGTGGTTTTCAAAGAAAAATTTATGCTAGTTGTATCAATTAGAACATTCTACGAGATTAAGGAGTAAATAAAAGACTATAAGGCGTCTTGTACTCTTCTGTCACTTCTTTGGCTACCAAACATTTGGTCATAAACTTATCACCTATAATTTTTACAATTAACTGCAACTTAACATAAATAGACAGTAATTAGCTCCTAGAAGACTCACCTCTTTGAGACCATCAAGACGTCCGAGAGACTTGGACTGTCGCAGTGGCAGGAAGGCCTTTAGCGCGTCCATGCGCGAGCGCTCCGGCTCCGCATTGACGGTAGCGGTGAGGTCTGCGCACGACAGGCGCGCCTTCCTGCGCTTGTCCAGAAGCTGCTTGGCCGTGCGCGAGCGACGCTGCACCGGCGCCGCGTCCTCCTCAGGCTCGCTGCACACCTCCCGCGCGGCATGCACCGTGTGCCGTCGCCGCGACACCGGCGGCGACGTCAGACGGGACACCAACGACTCGAACATCACGCCCAATATCACCCACTGCACTGCTGAGACGACCAGTCACCACCAGCTCTTAAGCCATGTAAACCCATATTGTGCAGCTCGATTTATCCCGTACGATGGAACGCCTACAACCAAATATTACTTCTGTGACGGCTGTTCTTCAGCCGCAGCGGGGGCGACTCTCCATGGCCTCTCAATCACAGGTGCCCAGTATGCGAGCACAGCGGCACGCGCTCAGGTGTGGGCAATTTGGATCGTTGACCGATCTGCTTCGGTATTGTCACTCGACTGAACGATTGTGACTCTCGAAATAGCTTTGTTTGTGATTCATTCACACAGTGTGCGTACCGTGACGGGCGGAAATGGCAAAACGCGTCCACATTTGCATTCAACTATTACCTTCCTAAAGCAAAACGCGTGCATCACAATAAAATTATAATATGTATACCTACCTACTTATAGTACTACTGATGTGGAAACAATAGGTGTCGAAAGAAGTTCAGCTGAGTGTTTTTATTCACACGTTTATGAATACTTCTTTAAGTTCGTTAACCCAGTTACCGAGTTAATATTGTAATTAAATAAAGCTGAGACTTAATCACACGATGCGGCGTGTTGGAAACACTTGAAAGTGTGCCACTGTCCAAAACATTGTGGTGGCAGGTTGCCATCGACGACGTGCTCAAATAGAAACACACAAGGCCAAAACTGAAAGCGAAAATAGAAACAAAACTGAGGAAGACTTCGTTCTTATTTACAAGTTCATTCTTACTACAGTTTTCCGGTCTACTTTTATATAACGACTAGCCCATAGTATGCCCCATAGTGTGTAGTAGTAGTTACAATGATTCGGTGAAACGAAATTGCAAGTTGTTCTAATACGTAACATAACACTTAGCTGCAAATTCATTCTCTAGACTAAACAGTAACATGAAACTATCCAATCGTCACGTCCCACGCAATTAGCATATGTATAATTAAATATTAAGTAATATGTATTTGCATATTTTTGTAGAAGAGGCATTCAAAGTGGGTCAGCTCGTAACCATCATTGCCAGCTAGCACTAATGAGATTGCCAGCGTGACAGTATTACTACGAAGGGCTAAAAATGTTGTGACTTATGAACAGACAATTGCAAAAACACGCCCCCGACTTCATGCAGCCAAGTGGTAAACGAAATATTATTATATTTTCACTTTTACACCTGCGCCAAGAGACGATTGTTTACTTCTTTTTATGACGATTGTGAACGCGCCGCCTATACAAGGTAACAAAGTAGGCCACCTGGTATTGTGACCGAAAGCTAAATGTTCAAGTGTTAGGTAAGTCTAAATTCAAGATCATAATACATGCGACGGACGTCGATAATGAATGTTTGATTTGCAACTACTAGAACAAGGTGCTTGGTCGCGCGCTCGAGGGCTGCTAGCCTCGCTCGGTACTCAGTAGCTAGCGTTTGTGGAGCATGGCTCAGCTAATAAAACGGTTAGTCCTAAGTCGGCGACGTCGACGCAAACCGGTACGCGGACCGGTCCTGCACACCACCCCCCCGCGCACATCACCACATCCCCGCGCACTTCTAAAATACACGCATACACGTCACCTTATCAAGAGAGCCACTGCGGCTAAGCTTCTTGTCAATCCGCTCTCCTATTTCACGGAGCGTTGGGACCGAGGATACCTCGGATCGAATTCATCGTTGAAATTAACTCTCCGTAACCTGGCAATATAATCTGGACCCCATTCTGGTTAACCGCAGTTTAGATTAAACTCTCAAGACGAACAAAATCACTTTCGTATCTTTCTTGTTTGATGGGTAAACGTGCAGTCAAAGATGCTTGCCAAAAAATATTGAAGATGTATGATGCAACCGCCCAAAATAATATATTGGATTTCTTAGTCAAGAAAACCGTGAAGAAATCAAATGTAGCGTGAAAACAATTGGCGAAAGTCTGGTATAAAGACAAGTTAGCCAATAGTCGAGCGCAGTGACAAAGGCGTAGATTAGAAAGTGTGTTGTGTTGTGTATCAGAAAGCCCGTGATACCGCGCGCACACGCTCTGATTGGCGCCCTATCTACAAATCTGTCGCGTAGCCGGCGCACGACCATGTTTATACATCCACCCACCTAAATAGTAATTACCCAAAGCGGATAGACCCTTTTTTAACTGATTTTCTACTTCCAACACAAAGTTAAAGTGCAGTAAATTTTTAATTCCCTTCTTTTCTGTTGGCCTAATATTGGAACAATCCAGCAAAAAAAAAACAAGTATCCCGAAACGGACCCACATGAATTTGTACATGATCGATGACGCATTCAGAATAATAAATTTCTTCTCATTCCGTGAGTTTTTTATTTCTTTGCACCATGTCAAGTCATGTCAGTATTTTGACGGTCGGAGAATGGCTCCGACCAATTGCCTTATAGGGGTGAGTGGGTGAGTTCAATGCCCGCCGGCGTGTTTCAGTGGAGGTTATATAACTGTGCTCCAATTTCAGGTTGAGGAAATATTACAAAGTTTAGAGGGTCAGGCGGTGACCTTGAGTCGGAAGTGGGTCGTTCGTGAGATGGGCTATCGGGTGGCAGACGTCACGCTCACTGCGCAGCCCACCTCGCTGCCCGTCGCGTTGACCCGCACGACATCACTATCACTCGCTATCCTCATCACCGGGAAATTACTTTAAGTGAACTCAATGGCTCAGATTATATTGCGTGTAAGAATTTTATAATTTCGAAATCTACTCTATACCAGTTGGTATTATTTACCATGAAAAAAATATATATTGCCACTAGTTAACATTTTTATTTTATTTTTAGCAAATTTGTGCCACTTAAAAGTAAACGAGTAACTGCGGAACACGCAGTCGTTTACTCTAATGACGAGACGTGAGTGAAAGCTAAAACCCTCAAGTTTATTTGAGCTTACTTTACATTAAAATATTCAAATGAAACATAATATAGGTATAACCCAGTAGATATAATAACGCCTACGAGAGGCTTTCCGTGGAGCGATATTTAATAATCTCACAGATTTAAGATTATTATCACCAATTTATTTGATGGTTATCTATGCGACGTAAAGTTTAAGCTACCAAAACGAAGCTCGCTTTGATTTACTTCACAGTAAGAACATTTCTGTATTTGTTCTAGGCATTAGCATTTGTCACAATGTTGCGTGTGGTTCCGTGTTTTTTAAAGGAATATTTATTTTTTGAGGCACTTCAGTTATGTAAACAGTTTGTGTGTTCGTTTACGGAGTGTCAAACAGTGATGGGAGTGTGGTCGAGTTACTTCACCACAGCCTCAAGATATTGTGAAGGGCGCGGGACCGTTACTTGGTACTCGTATACATTAGCCGCAGCGTGACAGAGTTATTTAAATGTTTCTAACTGTTGCCTCCGTCGATGGGAGCGCTATAACCCGGTCGCTGGCTCTGATACGCTCATCCAATGTCTATAGTTAATTTCTTTGCTTTTCTATTGAAGCAATATAATCATTATGTATGTTCTACACGCAACAGCATTGCTGCCTTTAGCTGAATCGCTCCCACTTCTTGCATACATTGCATTTAAGGCCACAAACGCAGTCAGAGTAACAATGTTATTGGGTAAAAGGTTGCAATCAATCAAGTAATTTGTAAGAGCCATTGTGCCATCTTCTATAGGAAACGATTTTTTGCTCCGTTCATATTTCTCTTCATGGAACGGCCTTGAATAGTACTCGTTCGCATTTGAATATGTGTGCTACAAACCTGTGAATAATTTTCTGCGTTAAATTTATCTCCAAATTACAAATCAATTACCAGTACTGGTGACCCCAGTTTTAGCCTTATTAAGCACTAGGTCAAGGAATTATTATGCATCAATAGTTAAATTATGCTCCTTGTCGTAAGCTGGCTTGCTTTCTCTAGGTCACTTGTTTACCAAGCATGTCTATTCGTAACGGGAGGACAACATCTTCTGTAGGTCAAATAAACTTTGTTATATGCTGCAGTAGATTAGATTGTTAAAGAGAACTCCGTTAAAGGGAAAAGTATTCCATTATAACCGCTCTTTACGTAAACCCTTTTAGTTAATCTTGTATTTTTTTACTTTATTATTTGTTACTTTATATTATGTCCACTTTGCTCCATTAATCCGTTACAGAATGTTATAAAACATATTTTCAACAAATGTCTCCCGTATTTATATCCAGATGGCCGTTAATTATCTTGTCTTTCTCCTAAGAATAATAAAATTTTATGTCCCCTTTCGGAGAGCAATAAAAATTCTTTCTGTCCGCCTTTAACTACGTTCTAATGCAGTTCAAGTTTGTCACGAGATGTTAATCCGTTTGGAGTCACAAAAACACCATAAACAATGTACTTGTGACCTTTTTTCCAAATGTCGGTATCTGTGCACATATGTAGTTACACACTGACATACCATGTTCAGTTGTGTCTATTCACACTCACTGGTTTCCACGTACATGACTGTAGTAGTTATGAAACAAACGTGTGTCGTAAACGATAAAATCAGGCTAACAATATTTATTCTCCGATAAATAGCGAGAGACGCGTGAAATTTGATAATTACTGAGGCCAATTCATATCTTATCTTGCATCATTAACTCCGCTCACTTACATTCGCATACAGTGCTTAGATTATTTTTCCAGGTTTAAACTGGTTTTTTTTTGTCTTAAATTCGTTAAGTAAGCCTTTCCATCTTCTAATAGTAGAATTTTGGGAAGTGAAAGTTTTTAAAACTTTACAAATACCTATAATTTACCGTAATACATCGACGTCGTTGGTACCAAAATTGATAAAAACGGCTTTTCTCTGTCACCAAGCAAAAACGTGGAATCTTCCTTCTAAAAACGATCGATTACTTCTGAGTGCTCTTCTATAAAAAGTGGCATCAAAAGAGGCGTCAAAACGATGACTCGCAAGTGAAGCTGTTCGCTCATTACTTACGATTTAAAGCGTGAATTGAAACAAAATGAAAATAACGTAATTCGAATAATTACTTTAACTGGCAAGTGTATGTCAGAGTTGTAAAGGTCTAGCAATGATTCTACTAATTAATGCCGCTGAGTGTTAATCGAAAATTAACGAAGAATCTCTTAAGCTTTCGAAATAACGAATTAAAGGTATAATAGGCGATATGAAGATTAAAATCCAGTAATAGCATCATGATCAAATTAAGAAACGTCTACGGATGAGGTTATGATGATCAAAGTTCATAAATTGCATTTGGCAGCACAGTTAATGAAAATGACCTCCGAGCTAATTAGAGAAATCACCGTGTCAATGACGAACAAAGTATAAAAAGACTAATCATTTTCAATAACAAAGAGCATCAGTGTGACAAAAACTACGTTGATCTCATTAATTTCAAAAGGAATATTAGATACGAACTCTGGACTGTGTGGTTTCTTTACTTAACTTTTGCCCTTCAGCTTTGTTACTTACTATATTGACCTGAAGGATTGGGCAGAGAAAGCTTCGAAATGTCAAATAACTCGCAAATTCATTATGATGTGATTTTAATTGGCTGATTGTATTTAAATGCGACTGCTTTAATGGAACGTGCTTAATTCATTTCATTCGGCATATTTAACAGTATATATATCGTTATTAATTATTAAGTAATATGTGTTGTGTGGTGTTTATTGCCAATAAAGTTTTTCATTGATTTCGATCTGAGATGTTATTATGGGTCATCTAAGGTATCATTTAAGGCCACAACAAACATAATCTTATTTAATATATGATGCTATAAAATAGATTAAGAAGAAATCCTATATAATCTGGTAATGGTTAACAACGTTCACGCGCGAGTAAACATGGCCAGTCTCGGCTGTCGAGGCATCCACACACGTGCAATTGTGAAGCCCTACTTCACTAACCCTATTTACTAGACCAGGTACTACTACCTATTTTCATTCATACTGCTTTTGACGTTACCCTTTGGAATGTTTGCAAAGCCTGTAAAAGCCTTTGAAAAAATTACTGAAGTATTACAGTAAACAATTGATCAAAGTTTATTTAATCTTGGAAGTAAGATTAAATTATGCAAATTCAAAGTTAGCAGAAATCGAGACACGACACCGCTTACAGAAGCAAAATTACGAATATGGAAAGCATAGCAAGAAAACGTGCACGATACAAATTCTGAACACCTATTACGTATGCACCGATAGAACACTAAGTACATTATAATGATGACATTTGTAACGACAAACTTCTAACAGACTAGACAGAGAATTGAAACAGTGAGTAGTATGTGGTAGTAGTAGTCGGTAGTATCTGGTGTGGCAGTAACGAGGTTATAATCAGAATTCTTACAGATCCGGCGGTTTGGTCAGGGAATAGAAAGCGTTAGTCGCAAAACAAGCCCTGCAGGCGGTCGCGGATGTTTACGCTAGGGATAGAAATCAGAGGCAGCAACTGGTTACGAACAAGAAGTGATTAACACTAACGACGATGCAGATGATGATGTTCATACGACTGCCGCACGAGAGGAAGTGCGAAGACGCTATAACTCCCAGAATCTAAAATTATAATGCAGTAATATGTTGTAAAGTTTAGTGTCAACATTCAGCAACCTAATTGCGTAACACACTATTAATCGGAATCTGCATCATTTTGAAGCAAATTTCTAAACCATTGCTTCATAAATTCAAAAAATTTGCCTGCACTCTGCACAACAAGTAAATAACACAATGAATGCAGATTGCGGTCCAAACGATACCAACTTGTCTCAATTATTTGCCGAAAATGTGTTACGTAATTAGGCTGCGTTGATATAATACTTCCGACGTGATAGGATTTTTGGGTTTGAACTATGTGCGGTGACCGTATATGTAGTTCAGACAAAGCAAATGCTTATTAGTCCTGCTGGTTATGTCGTCGGTTTAAGCAGACGTTTCTATTATCGCCTTTCGTCAAACCTGTGTGGAAAGGTTCAAAAATATTCATGGGTTTGTTTGATTGGCAGCAAGTTAACTAAAATGTTAATCCATGAATGGTGAAAAAATGTATTATTCATTCAGATTACACTGGATTCGATACTGAACCAGATATACCAGATGTATAGAATGTTAAATCAATTTGAATCGATGATATCACGAGTGACAACAATACCACACCATTAATAATAGCAACTATTGAATTCAAATCAACTAGATGAGTGTATCATGTTGAAGATAAACAAATGAGTTAATATCTAGACGTATGAAGGGATCGGTTGGTAGAATCCTCAGGTAATCGTTCGTATTTTTGTTAATGGATTCTGATTTAAACATAAAGTTAAAATTAATCGAAATAGTCTGTGATTTAAAAAAAAAAACGAAACGGACAGGTGTTTCTAGAACGTGACGGTGTCTACCATTGAGGTGTATTGGAGATTTGTTATTAATGCTAAGTAACCTTTTACCTTTATGGTATTACCGGTTTTTAGCATGACTGAGTCTGTGTGTTGTCGAATATTTCCGTTGGAGAACGTTTTTACATTCTGATGATTGGCGCGTTAAACCTGTCTGAATGAGATTACTAGGAAAACTGTGGTCCCGTCGATGATGTTATCGTTCTAGGAGCTAATTTTTCAAGTTATGGTGGCAATCTGTATACTTAAGAGAAAGTTGTTTATGTTATTGGTGAAAACAAAAATAAAACTTTCGGTAACACGAAAATTATGAGTTGAGTAGTTCGGTGAATTGGTACTTATCAATGATATGATTTATTTTATTGATTACTATGTTTGTATCGATTTAGAAACGTGCAAAAAAGGTTTGTTGGATTCTAGCTAAACCGATTGTAGACATTTTTTTTTCTAGGTATTGAATAAACTAATGATTGAACCTGTTATAATATATACCAACAAACTCCAATTTAGCAAGCAAGCATATAATTATGTATGTATAATTTGATTTGTCACATAT
>VKGM01001741.1:0-10797 GCA_007844875.1 Busseola fusca | reverse complement strand
GGGTATCATCTAGGCAAGAATTAGTTTGTGAGGGTAAGTTGAGCCGGCCAAGGTCTATTATTGAATAAATTGTGACGATTATCTACTGGGTGTACCAGGAACAATAGTAATTACTAAAATATTTATTCCGAGGCCAGAAACCAACCTTTATGACTGGCCGATTGATCTTTACAGGAGATAGGTACTATCGTTCTAGAAGTACCAACACGAAATTCCAATAAATTTTAGTTAATCGATATTTTCTAACAATTACGTAGGTATACGTTATTAGACTCGCAGGGCAGTACGTGGTGAATGTTTGGACAGCAGTGACCCCACGGATCTCCCGGGAGAAGCCTTATTCCTCACCTCTGGCTTGGAAAGTTGAAAGAAAGTGTGAAAGAATTGCCGCTATTGTTATTTAAAAAGAGGCTGCGAAGCTTTTTGGCAGTTAAAGCATACTGCATAACAGAATTCCTAATTGATAAAAAATTAGAGACTGTTTTACTTGTTTAAAATAAGAATTGTTTTGTGTTCTTTTTTGTTGTTTGAATTTAATTAGTTAGTAAATTAGTTTTATTTTTAGTTTTTCGTAACTTTTGCATGCCTAATGGTAAAATATGGCTGATCCTATTTCCCTATATCTCCATGTACTGTACTGTGTATTGCAAAATAAAATACCTGTGTCTATCTTTATCATTATTGGCCACCTGGAGTGAATGACGAGGAAGAGAGCTCCCGCCTTATTCTTGTCTTCATTGACTGGCTTGAGTAGAGATTCGCAAGAGCAAACGTGCTCGGAGGAAGGAACTATTCCACTAAGATGCTGGTAGGACTCTTGATCGTACTTTCGGATTATCCTGATAGCACTCACACTCCTTATAAGCACCTCAAAACATGTTGCCCCCTTGTTGCTACGACACTACGTGCTAGCGAAGGTTTTCGGGGCCCATTATTTAGTGTGCACCCAATGCCTTCGCCAATTTATATAAAACACTACTTACTAAGAACTATGGAACAACTATGGCCCCTGCCTGATCGTGACCCATAGTTGTTCCATAGTTCTTGGTAACCGATCTGCTTTAGCCACCCAAACACTTTTTTATTTTTCCATATCCTGCAATAGTCCTACACCAACCGGGGGTTGTCCACGGATGCACTTGCATAGGGCTTACAGGGATAATGGTCGGTTTATGCCACATTTCGTTAAAACTTTCTAAGGGGCCTCTGCGAGTTGGATTCTGCCCCTCGTACGCCTTCCAAAGGAGCGGGATCCCGAGGTCCCGAGATATGTTAAAACGTTACTAGATACACTTTACCCTGTAAATCTAGTATAACATGTTTTGTAGTAAAGATAAAGGTACTCATCCACTAGCGCTGCGCCTGCTGGCCGCGTCCCCACAACGCAGCGCGACCAATTTGCGACCATGACGGATGGCGACCAATTAAATAGTTGGACACTCGATGTTACTCGGTCTGAAAGTTGAGAAACATTTTGTAAGTACTTTTATTAAGCATTTGAGATGAATGTATTACGTGGTCTTTTGGTTTTTGGATATAAATCGCTACCTACAGTTACATTTCAAAAAAATGATAATTTGCTAGAAGACAGAAATAAAAGCGATTGAGTTTATTCGCTCTTAATATGACGCATGAAACTAATAATAAAACAAAATCACAATATAATATTGACATAAAGGCGAAACTTTGTGAGTGAGTGTGTGTATGTTTGTTGTTTCTTCACATGCAAACGGCTGGACGGATTTGGATGAAATTGGCATACAGACGGTTTGTTACCAGAATTAACATACAAGATACTTTTTATCCCGATATTCCCACGGGATCTAAGCTTATGAGAGT
The DNA here is from genome assembly GCA_007844875.1 of Busseola fusca. NCBI lineage: Eukaryota > Metazoa > Arthropoda > Insecta > Lepidoptera > Noctuidae > Busseola > Busseola fusca. The sequence goes on along the minus strand of VKGM01001741.1, from coordinate 8,958 downwards.
GAAACCACGGAGCGGAGCTAGTTATATATGCGTCACATCCAAGAATTGAGCTATTCTAATAAATGCTTTGATTTCGACTTAGTTTGAGTTTCACAAACAAATAAATAAATAAAAAACACGAACATTAATATATAGACTCAGGGTGGCCTATATCAGTATTGTCCATATTTAACGTGGGTACCAGACGTAGAAGTAACATGGATCGGACGACGTTGTCCTTTCGACCAGTTTTACCACAACATTTTTAATACAAAGTAACAGAAATTTCGCATACCTATCAGTTACGGACAATCTTGCTCATTTTGAATTTCGACTTCATATTGTACATCTAGTGTGTCGGGATCAGATTATACACTGAGCGTATCCGACCCGGCAGTGAGGGTTTCTGAATTGACCGATGCAGTGTCTGAGTTTGTGCCCAACTTTTCATCTCATATATCTAGGTCATCGCCTCCATGAATTGGGCCTTGCGGTAACAAAACATCATTACTGGATTGTAATTGCTCCACATCTTCCGGCGCCGTCTCGGCCTCCTCATCGTTCAACAGACTGGTAGTGATTTCAAGTAACCCGGCATGCCCCTGAGGTACTGCACGCAAATTATCGTGCGCGTATTTATAAGTGCGGTGTGAACCACTTACGCTTTTTAGTTCATACCGATCATTCTCTAATACGGAGATTATAACGAATGGTCCCCGAAACTTCCTATCTAGTTTGGTTTGATTTCGTTCACTATTCTTAATAAAAACGAAATCGCCCTGAGTAAATGGTTTGATGCTAGCACGACCACGATTAAACCGTAGAGTATCCGCCGCGGCTGCCTTTTGAATATTTTCCGACGCATTTTCTCGAATTGACTCTAAATCTAAACGGTTATTTCGCTCATCTGAATGTGAAGATATCTGGGACATACCTAATGATTCTGCGCGTATTCCAAACATCAGTTCCGTGGGTGAGTACTTAGTAACAGCCGATTTTGTACTATTGAGCGCTAGTTGGATATTGCCTAACTCATCTCGCCATGTCTTATTAGGGTCGTTTTCGACAATTGTGAGCAAGCTTTTAAGTGTTCGCATAACTCGCTCCACTTGTCCGTTAGCCCTGCTCGAACCGGTTGCAATAAAATGCAGATCAATTTTATAAGTTTTGCAAAAGTTTCTAAATTCACTACTTACATAGCATCGGCCCTGATCAGCAATAATGCGTGTAGGAGCCCCAAAAAGACAAACAGCCCTTTCTAAGGCTCGCACTGCACTACTTGCATCTAGTGATACTGTGTGTTCTAGCAGGACATACTTAGTAAACGCATCTATTATTACCGAACAATACTCTTTCCGGTCGCTCTTACCACTAAGTTTCCCGGTAAAGTCTATATGGATTGTGTGCCATGGCACAGATAGTTTTGGGATCGAATGTAACTGAACGGGTTGAGCGCCCGATGGTCCCTTCGACGCTTTGCACACTATACACGAATCAATAAACTTACGCACGCACTTAGACATTTGCGGAAACCAGTATTGTTCGTAGAGTTTATCTAGCGTCTTATCACTACCAAGGTGTTGAATTTCGTTATGAACGTGGTTGATAAGTGTCCAAATCAGAGAGCGTGGAACGACCGGTAACCAAGAAATAGTTTTGTTGCGCCCAACTTTTCTATACAGGATACCACCCCTAACATCATAGGTATGTCCTACTGCTTCCGGAAAATCTCTATTGTCATGTTTAGTGATCAAGTCTTGGATTTCGGTATCGCGTTTTTGTTCAACTGAAAGCCATCCTTGATGTAACTCAACAAACTGGACACGTTTAGTAGTAGGAGTTTGGAGGGACGAACATGCGCCAGCATCAGACTGAAGATTACGGGAGAAGAAGTCAGCGTGCTCCATTCTACGGCCTTCACGATATATGATTTCAAAGTCGTAAGCTTGTAGGAAAGCCCACCATCGGTGCACGCGAGGTGTCAGATCAACTTTGGATTTCGATGCTTTGAGCGAATTGCAATCAGTGTAGACTACAAAATGTCGGCCGTATAAATAATGCCGAAAATGTTCAACTGCTCGTACGACAGCTAAGGTCTCTAATTCGTACGAGTGGTATCGAGATTCTACCTCAGATGTACGCCGGCTAAAGTACTCCACAACATGAGGTAAGTTATTATTTCTCTGTATAAGGATCGCGCCATAACCTTCGGCGCTCGCGTCTGTGTGCAGCTCGACCGGTAATTCAGGATCAAAAATCGTTAAAACTGGTTCCGAAGTTAGTATTTTAACTACATTTCTACGGATATCCTCGTGTTTGTCAGTCCAGTTAATAGGTCCTTTTAATTTAGTTAAAGGGTACAACGGCCCAACAACCTTTGTAAACCCAGGTATAAATTTTCTAAAATATGACGCGAGCCCGAGAAACTGACGTACCTGCGTAGCTGTATGTGGTGTGGGTGCTTCAACCAATGCCTGAATTTTGCGGGAATTGGGCCTAATTTCGCCAGACTGCAAAGAATAACCTAGATAATCTACTTTTTGTTTCATGAATTTACACTTCTGAAGGTTAAACGAAAAGCCTGCTGCAGTCAGGGCTTGTAAGGCCTCATCCAGGCGCTCCAAACCCTGCGAAATACTGGAGGAATAACACAAAACATCGTCCATATAAATGAGAGGCCTATCATTAAGGTGTTGCAGTGCTTTTGTGATACATCGCTGGTACACAGAAGGTGCGTTGCGTAAACCGAAGGGCATCGCGAGATATTCGTATTGGCCCTCTGGAGTTACAAATGCAGTCATCTCAATTGAATCAGGGTGAATCAATATTTGGTGAAAACCGCTAGCCATGTCTAATGAAGAAAAGTAGTTGGCGCCACTGAGCTGGTCTATCTGTTCCTCGATGCGAGGCAAGGGATAGTGTTCTGGTTGCGTATTGGAATTAAGTTCCCGATAATCTACGCACATTCTATCGGTATTGTCCTTTTTTTTTACAAGGAGTATCGGACTCGCAAATGGGGAAGAACTCTCACGAATAATACCAGCATCTAATAGTTGTTGTATTTTTTCGCGGACTATTTGCTTCTCTATAGGTGCTAGTCGATAAGGCGATCTCCGAACTATTTTATGAGGATCTATCAATTTAATGCTCAATTGCCCTGTAGTAACGCGCCTAGTAGGTATACCGTCTATGAAATAATCTGAATATTTGCCAATTATTTTTGACAGTAACATTTTATCTTCCCCTTCTAAGTCGGTATCGATGAAAGAAATATCGAAAACCACCGATTTTGTTTCGCAAAAGTTAGTTCGCTCTTTGGTCTTGAATAAGAGTTTGTCGTTATCAATTGTCACACAAAAACCTTTATCTAGAATATCTCTACCTACAATAATTGGCACAGAAATTACTGAATCAGGAACGACGTGAAACATAAGGTCAACCAAGACGTCTCCAATTTTTACAGTACTTAAAATTTGGCAAGTGCATTGTACGTCATCACCTCCGATACCAGTAAGATAAACTAGGTTATTGCGTACAGTACCCGGAAAGTGACAGCGAAGACTTTCAGTTAAAAGGGAGCAAGATGATCCGCTATCGAATAAAAATGGAAATCTCTCACCAGCCGATGTCTCCATTGTAGATTTGGAAAGACGATGATCACAAAGGTTGACTTCCTTCCTCTCAGACCTTCCTCCATTCTTCTTTTCTGGACAAACTGTAGACGTGTGACCAGGTTTTCCACACGTGTAGCAGGATATAGGCGGCTTATCTCGATTATTTGTAGAATTTGTTGGATCTTGGTACTTCAGTGATTTGGAGTCCTCCTTTCGCTTCCTACAGTCAACCTGTCGATGTCCTGACAGGCCGCACCAATGACACTTTCCAGGGAATCTGACATCTGTCATTCGAGGTCGCTTGAAATCGGGGTCTTGACTTCCATCGCTGCCTTCCAGCCGTCGCTTTAGCGATATGCCACTAAGAACTCGAAACAATTGTGCACGAGTAGTAATTACATGTGCTGTCAATTCTCTGCGTATCAAATTTTCCTTCTGACATAGCACCGATATGACGAACCCAGTAATAACTTCCTCAGGTAAGTCGGTTTTTGGTAGCCGCTCGATCAAGTTCCATAAGCGCATTGCAGCCTCTGATGCGGTTTCTTTGACACTTATTTGAAATCGTAAAATGTCATCGAAATGATCCTGCATTAGTTTGGGCTTGGCAAATCTAGCTAGTAACGTTTCTTTAACAGCAGCCCATGTTAAGCCCTTGAGGTTCATTTTGGTCATATGGGTCGCTGCACGACCTTTAAGTGCCATAGTAAGTGCCATCAGCAGATTAACGCCTGCGAGATTTTTTTCCTGCACTATAACTTCAGTCACGTTACACCAGCCTTCAATGTCGGCTTCGGAATCGTCAGGATCAAATTCTATTAGTTTTACAGTGCTGGTACTTACAGAAGTTGATGGCTGCGACATCGCAAATATCCGGGCAAACATCGTCTCCATATTCGACAGTATGCTCGTCGCAGAGTTGATTTCCGCAGGTTGCATGTTCCCTGTTTGCTGCTCGTGGGATCCCACTTCTGATATAGACTCAGGGTGGCCTATATCAGTATTGTCCATATTTAACGTGGGTAGTTGTAAATTTTATGTAGTAAGATAAAGTCTCAAATTAATCTTCAAATGATTTATGGATGAATAATAGTTCACAAATTAGCAAAATGTTAAATCACACTGTAACACTGATAAGTACAGAACAAAAAGGTAAAACAAAATAACAGTAAGGAATATCGGATGGCGTTGATATTTAGCGATCCGTCGAGCGCGTGGTGCGTGGGCGGCTCTCGATCTCTAAGTGTTCAAGATGGCCGCCTCGCTTCCACCAGTGACGTTCCGCTAGACGGTCGTTGACAGCAAATGTCATTTGTCGCGCCGTCAAATATTTTAATGTTTTTGTTGTTGTGCGTATTCAAAAACTAACAAAGAGCTGAGGCGTAAGCCCACCCCGCCGCTTCGAATACACATTGCGCGTGCGTGACGTTGCCGCTTTGTTGGTTGTTGTAGTTAATCATCTAAGGTCAGTAACATTTATTTACAAAGGGTGGTTGCGTTTTACACTTCCCGTTTGAATACAATTTAAGTGTCGTCAAGGCTAGAGTGAATAGGCTTTTAATAAACTAGTGCGCTTTACCATCAACGATTGCATCACTGCTTACTATCAGGCAGGATCGCGGTCAAGCACTAGTTTATAACATTATAAAAAAATAAAAAAATAGAGCTATTTAGTTTGTTTGAAAAAAAAACTCAAAACTGAGTTTTTTTTAGCGGTTCTTTTTATTTTCATACCGTATCGAATTAATACTCTAACACGTATACTATACGTAGTATAATTTAATGCCCCTCTGTCATATCAACTCTGTATATAAAATTCTCATATCACAATGTTAGTTACCATACTCCTCTGAAACGGCTTGACCGATTTTTATGAAATTTTGTGTGCATATTGGGTAGGTCTGAGAATCCAGAATGCCCATCAAGTCGTCGAAGTTTTGCTAGCAAATTTAATAAGACCTTTTATAGTACCAGTCATTCATTTAATTCAATTTAATTCCAGTCGAAAGACGTCCACTACTGGGTATGCCCAGGCCTATGGACCTCCATCAAGCGTGCGTCGCTTCATCGACTGGTTCTGCGGCTCTTGTACCCAATGAATTAGCGTGACATTCACCGGGACAGATCAACTTTTTGCGAGGCCTACACACATTCAGATTCTTTGGTCCCCATATACCATCCGTTTTGAAAGCTACAGAAACCTGTATTTGAAAAGAAATGTTTACTAACAGCAGCTGGTTTCTGTCGCACTGCAGGGCAAAGGTTTATTATCAAACAGCATGCACGGTCTTTGATCTCCATGCTTACTCAAAACAGGCTGGCGATATCAGATTAACATTAACTAATGAGTACTATATACGGTGACCTTTAAAAAGCTTTATATATTCAACAATATACCTACACTGTCTGACCCTAGACAGACATATATCGCTCCTACACGAATTCTAACACCGTGCTTTACAAGTTTAACTTTTAGTGACGTCAGCTGATCGGTCATTGACCTCAGCTCAGCGGCAAGCCCAAATAACAGAGGGCACTAAATCACCATGTTTTATGTACAAACTTTACGCATAAAAGACACTTTATCAAACTGAACTTTACTCAATAACTTGATACCAATATGGTCTTCGAAATATTCTGAGTCGATATTTCTAGTTAGTATCGAAAACTTACACATTTTTTGAGACCTTGTGACTTCCTTACTGTATAAAATTTATCTACATGGCAAGGCCTTTCTGTAAAAGTAGAAAACAGTACAGTCACGTGATTGCAACCCCAAGCCACGTGTTCCTATGCCAAAATAAGACAAAAAAATTATATTTTATCCTCTTAAAGACGGCCATATCATCAACAAGATAACTAACGTAATACAAATGAACATTATTATTAGTCAGGAAACCGAACCCAACATAGTAAAAGGCTGCGTCGATTGCCCTGAGGACACGGTGGAGCATACGGTGGAAGTCTGCCCCTCTTGGGCAGATCACCGCCGTGTCCTCGTGGCGGCGATCTCTCGCGTCCAGCCCTGATCCAGGCCATGGTCCGGAGCGAGAGTGCATGGCAAGCCGTCGCCTCCTTCTCCGAAGCAGTAATGGTGCCAAAAAGGGCATGAGAGGGAGAGGCAGTCGCAGCGCCCTCTCGCCCCTAGCCGCCGCAGAAGACGCCCTGGTCGTCGGGAGATAACAGCGAACTCCTGGCCACCGTAAGCGCGGGCTTGCTGGCGGCGAGCAATGGGTAGCTCGCCGCCTGGTAAGACCCAGGCCCGGGTCGACGGCCCATCGTGTTCCGCGCGCGCCTCAAAGTGATGCAGTCAGCATAGCGCGGGGTCCATAAGGACCAATGCCTGCCCTAGGGCCGTGGGGCATATCAAAGAGTAACCGGGATCCCTGGGGCGCATAGGCAGGTGAAGAACATGGGTGGGTTTTAGTCAGTAAAAGTCTGGCACGCCCTTCCGCTCCGCCCAGAGCGGGAGAGGTCATTTGACGATTTGACACCCACCAAAAAAAAAACATAGTAAAAGGCTAAGCAGCCGATCGATTCTGTAAAAATGTAGGTGAAGTGAGCTTACAGAATCGCACTGCAGATAAATGCGAATGAAAATTACTAGCATTAATTAATCAATGAATTACAATGTTATCAAATATCAAAACAGTTCCCAAATTGAGAGTTATATTTAACCACATTGGACTATCGCGGTAAACCGGACTTAACAATTAAATCCCTTTGTTAAACCAACCTCGCTGCCTTTTAGTTTAACTAAAGCTTTACAGGATCAAAATGAATCATGCATTGAAAAATTCCAACAGCCAAAAATCACAGTACGAAATGGATTCGTTTCGAAATTGAAATGTATGCACTAAAATAACCGACTTCCAAAAAAACACTACAAAGTGAAAAATAACTAATTTCGACCATACTGAAAGTATATCCTTTCACGTAAAAAAAAATCATCAAAATCGGTTGGCGTGATATTGAGGTAGGTATTCGTCCATTTGTCCTTATACGGTTGTCTTATGGATGCCATTGTCAAAACAGGACCAAATTTAAATGGGACTACCATGGGAATGGAAAGCAGCTTTCGAATAAAAAAAGAATGATCAAAATCAGTTTAGCCAGGCGAGAGTTATGAAGTAACAAACATAAAAAAAATACAGTTGAATTGATAACCTCCTCCTTTTTTTGAAGTCGTCCGATGATGGAACGGTGATGGCGGAATTAAGTCATGTAATTCCTGCGCACACTCTCCAAAATGCTAGCTACGATACGCCTGTGCTCCAGGCTTTGGAGATTGGTCTTAACCAAATCTGTATCACCAATTAACCTCTTCGCACGCCTCTCCACTGCGTCCAAAGCTGCTAGGTGGCATTTTGCAGCACCAGCCCATATGTGGCTGCAGTACTCCACACACGACTATAACTTGATTATGTTATTGGTTTATTCCTATTTGTATTTACGAGTTACAATAGCTTAAAGCTAAGGTACAATTACGAAAAATAAATACATAATAAGGAAAACAGATCAACTTCTATTGAATACGGTTTTTACTGACCTTGGTCCCTTAAAACGTTTAAGATTTCAGATAGTTTGTTTTTGGCAATGACATTTTCATGACAAAGTTGTAATTAAAAAAGTATAAAGTAGATAGCACTTAGAACAAGTCTTTTGGCTGAAATGATAGCGACGATGACGACGTTGTCGGTAACGATACATAGATCATTTTGGCTTGAAATATAAAACCCTGTCTTATGGACATAGCCAAGTCGCGTCTTATTATAGCAGTGTAACAAGAAACTACCACAAAATCAGAACACCTTGGGAAATAAGTACACTTAGCTCCCATAAAGCTAGAACTATCAAAATAAATTCTAATAAAGCCAATCACTTCTGAACCCTACGAATAAAGGAACATATGAGATTCTCGGCATCCCAAGTAATCGGACATTAATAAGTCGTCATGTGCTTGTAAAGCGGAACTTAGGTCCCACGGTAGTCATATTGTACATTGGTTAGCTGTCACACCACAGAAATGCTTTCTTCAGAAGGAAAATGCTTGACTTGATACTTAAGAATATTATCTACAAGCACACAATAAATAATAATAATTCATTGAATTCAGATATCAAGATCCATTGGGTTAGTAACAATGAACTTAACCTATGTTAGTAACTATTATATTTATTTATAAATCAACAAGAAACACTAAGTTAGTAACAAAAAACACTTAAAATTATATTAATTCCTGGCTGCTTTGGACTCGGTGGAGAGGCGTGCGAAGAGGCTAATTGGTGATCCAGATTTGGTGAAGACCAAGCTCCAAAGCCTGGAGCACAGGCGTAGGGTAGCGAGCCTTTCGGTATTCTATAGG
>VKGM01001732.1:20692-32922 GCA_007844875.1 Busseola fusca | reverse complement strand
GTACATTACTAGTCGACAGCGATGATGAGGAATTTTTCAACGCTGTATTTTAGTTTGATAATAGATATAGTTAGTACCTATAAGTTATTATTATTTTTAATCATTTTTAGTTTATATAGTATTAGAAGTTTCTAAATATTAGCTAGGTAAATATGTTCAAGAGTTTTGTGGAATTCGTTCAATGTTGATCACTTGCCACGGAGTAACTAGTGTACGTGAATGGAGCGATCACTATTTTGCGACTAAACATCAAATATCATGACGACAGTCGACAATCGGATTTAAGCCTTATGATTAAGTGTAACCAGAAGCCCAATTCCCGTACCTACCTATTTAAAATCGTTCGAAATCTAGTAGCAATCTAAAATCACTGACGATGAATATCAAAAATTGATCATAAAATGGGTAGGGAGAATACTGACGGTTTGAGACAGAGTAGATGTAATCGTCGCGTTCTTAAAAATAAACTAGTGCGCTTTACCACCATTGATTGCATCATTGCTTACCATCAGGCGGGATCGAGGTCAAGCAGTATTTTATAACAATTAAAACAAAAATACGAGGATGAACCCTTTGGTAACGCACAATGGTCCACTAGAAGGACTAAGTGCGGAAACCAAACCCTTAACATAGAACCCTTTGGTAGATAACTTAAAAATTGCCCGCCAGACACAACACCCGCCTGGTCCGAGGACCTTCCCTTTTCTATGGACGATGAGTGAACTTTACACCCTGTTCCTCTTACCTCTATAGGCCGATGATGCAGCAATTTTGTAAAAAAAAACAATTCGAACGTCTATAATTCTATTAATTTTGTTTTGATATTGACTCCAAACTGTCATTAAGACAGATTGAAATAATTCGGATAAAAAAGATCCTTGTGATTTCAAGAAGAACTGCCGTAGTCCTACTTATTTTACGTTTCGAAAGCTTTGTGTCGGTGCGTCACCTACTTATCAACACACCTGTTGAAATGTAGCAATCTAACAGACTGGGCTGTTGTACTTACCTAAGAGAAAATCACCTCTATAATAAGGAGGTTGGGCTCCGCAACTAACATTATGTCTAAAGGTAATAAATATCACCTCCGGGCCAGCACACATGTCTAACTGCTTAGCTGGTCTTTGTGTAAATTGTAAACTTGTATTCAGATTGGCTGCTTTACCGAATCTGTAAGCGATGGGTAGGTACGAGATGAGATTGACACTTTCCCTGTGGAGATATTTAAAAAAGAAACAGTCATTTTCTGTAGAAATAAGGCGATAGCATAGTGAAGTTATGAAATTAAAAATGAAGTAATATATACTTATTCGTCAAAAACCGTTAAAATTATAAAATTTATTTGGATAATTTAATCAAGTAGGTACTTGGTCGAGTTCTTAGGAACATTAACTAAGTAATAAATCGATCCACAAACTTTCATTAGGGGCGCCTTCTAGTAAAAAATGCTTCACATCGTAAATATCCCAAACTATTTCACATTCAATGCATCACTTAATTTAAACTAAATCAAACTATTTAAAAAACCGGCCGCTTTTCAGAAACGTTTAAAATTAAAGCGATGCTAATGGCTTCGTTCGGTCTCTTTTTAACGCGCCTTTTTCCTCTATGCATCATCTCGTTCCCTCTCGGTAGGGATGTGAAGAGAATAATGGATTAATTGAAACAGTAAAATGCAAGTCATTAAGTTGTGTTTCGACGCAGAGCTGGGCATTTCAAAATGAATTTTAAGCAATCAATGAAAATTCTTAGTTGTTTGTTTTTTATTGATTGGTTTACGTTCCAATTTTGTATTGCTGTGCTTCTGTAGAGATGGTATTCTTATATGCTGATGTTAATTCGAAACAGTCAGTATGAACAACGACGACTTTTAAGTTATTTGGCGTAACCTTTAACAATCAAATTAATTTTACATTTGAGGAGGTTTTATTACGGTATACAATTTTAATTAGGTACTGTTTTTATAATTTTCCGGCATTTATTATAACTACACATAAGGTTGGTAATTTAATATGATGTCCATACGAACAATAGGTATGTAGGCAAACATTAAGGTCTTACACATTTTATGTAAATCGCTACAAACTTAATGAATTATGAACGAAGTACCGGTAAAAAATATTAATAACCTATATGTATAAACATAGGTAGATAGGAAGGCAATGTGTCACAAACAAAATACACGTCTTTAAAATACTCAATAATTCATGAAAATAAGTCGTAAAAACCGGCAGATTGGTAATTTTTACTTAATTTTAAATTCATAGTTCCAAGGCATATTTTTTCCATATTTACTGCGACTGGAAACACGACATAAAAAGTAATTTCCCACCGAAAACATTAACATTCCTGCTCGTCTCCGGAAGCGCAGCCGCTGAATATTAAACGATCGGCTCGTATGGCGTATTGTGACTAAGTGATGAGCCATATACACGGACTACTAATTCAACTAATGGAGTATTGATATCCTGACGAATGCGCGTCTTTTGCAGACATCGTGTGTTGTGTGTGGCCTTACACGTGATAACGAGCTTGATTCCCCAGAAATTGAAATTAGAAATGTGCACATTGATTGACACTCCATTCATTCCTACTCCGCGGTCTTCATTCTTAATACAGAGTTGATGGCGGCACTCGTTTTATTGTTAGGATATATTGGTATTGATAAAATAATAACATGACGATGACATTTTAGAATCAGGAATGCCCAATGAAATCCTTGCTCCATGTACTTTTATAATGTGTTATTTATTCGAATGTCTGCTTTAACAAGCAAACTTTGTTTCCAGCTCAAATGTCAATGGAAAGCATGATGGTGGGCGGTGTCGGCGTCGGCGGCGTCGGGTCCGTGGGGGGCGGCATGTCCAGCGGCTTCCAGCTGGTGCGCGAGCCCACCTCCGGCGCGCTGCTGCTGCTGCCCACGCCGCCCGACCTGCCCCACGCTGTGGTCTGGGGCGGAATGCCCTACCAATCAGCACCGCTGCTCCTTCCTCAGGCGCCACACCCCTCACACCACCTGCAACTGCTACCAGGCGACCTCCTCGCTAGCACTGCGACCTTACAACACACTCACACGCATTCTACGCGCCTAGTAACCCTCGCGCCGGCGCCTCAACCACAACCCCATCCTTCTCACACAGCAGATAAGAGAAAACCGCAACCGATCATGCAGCCGCTCATCACGCCACATTTAATCAAAATTGAACCTGAACCACACCATGAAAAACCACAACCGACTTATGCACCAGAACCGGTTCAGCAGCCGATGATGCACTTATACTACCAGCCTGATTACTCAGAGCAGGTGTGTCGGAGTCAAGTGACATCACCAGTTGTTCCGCCAACGCCACCTCCTGATGCTCCTGAACTCCCGGCACACAGGGACGCATCCAACCAAACTGACCACATCGACGAGGAGGATGAATCTCCTAATCACGCTGATGAAGATGAAAGGGATGTAGCATGTGTCGGGGTCGCACATTACCCCGATGACAATATGATGCAAACTCACGCGCAATTATTACACCATCCGCCAATCGATAATGGAGAAGAATCTTCTTCGGAAGGCATGTCGACTGTCGGAAGTGTGGAAAAAGCAATAGATGCAATGGAAAGAGACGATGGCTTAGACAACTCAAGTAGCAATGCTTCTAATGAACTCGTAATAGACACTGCTAGGACGACGCCAGTTCCACATCTGCCACAAAACACGAGACCACCTGTAGATGTAAGTGGTTTAGAACTTCTGTCAAACAGCATTGAACAGTTCGAACGGACTACGCCAGGAACTAGCATGCCGACGTTGGAACCGATACCATTGACCGTCGATACAAGAACACCAACTAAACTAAATATTTTAATAAAGACATCACCCAAATCACCACCGAGAACTGAACCAGAACCTCACAGACGGTTCGAATTTCCTCCAACAGATCCCAGCACCAGTGAACAAGGCAAGCCTTCACTCGACGGCTTGGGCTTATTATGTGCTTTAGCAGAACAGAGGTTTATGGAGGAAGTAGTGGAAAACCCACCAGCAAATATGCCTCTTACATCCCGTCCCTTCATTAAAAGTGAACCCTTGTTAAGTCCCACCGATAGAAGCCGATCGGCAGATACTTCTATAAATAAAAAAGACCGACATAGACACAGAGAGGGCGACTCTAGTGGCGAAAGGAGAAAAATAAGAAGTCATGACCGAGAAGAAAGGTTACGACACAAACTGGAGAAAATGCGTCGACATAAACGAGACAGAGAAAGAGACGAGGGGAGAAATAGTGGAGGGGAGCTGGAGACCAGTTTGAGACGTGTTACGGCTTGTTCATGTAATTCTGTGACGTGTACGCATAACACCAACGTCCGCTCGGCACATGCGCTCGCCAGTGCAATAGAAAAAGACATGCGTGAGAGACTGTTAGCATTGGAAAGACAGTTTGATGAGAGAAAAGCCCAGTTAAAAGCTTTAAACCCGCCTATACCCACATTATCAGTATCTACGGCACCATCCACTCCGGCATTATCACCTGACTCTGATAGAGGATCATCCAAGAAACGTAAAGTTGGAAGACCACGGAAGGTCTCCAGTCCAGACTCCACCGAGACAATAGTAGCAAAGAAGCCAAAATCTAAGAGTAGTCTTGTTGGCTATCTTCTGGCAAAGGGAAAGCTCAAAGGTGGCATATTGTGCACTAGAGGAGAGCCTTCGAGAGAGGAAATCAACCGGACAAGCAAAGTGCGTCCTAAGTTGAAAGCTGAACCGATCATGAAGGCATGTTCTGATCCGGAGGAAGCCGAATGGGCGCTGAACCGATCAGCGAGCTCTTCTATGGAGAGTCTCAATGAGGTGCGACAGAAGAATAGAGAGAAAGTAGACCGCTTAGCTCGGAAACATTCGCGGGACGATATACCCGAGCTTGAGTTCGCGCTACGACGTGCTAGTGCTTCAAGTGACAGTGACAAGGAGAAGCGGCGTGCGAAAAAGAGACGAAAGAGTCACAAGTCAAAAGAGAGGACTGAACAGGAAGCAAAGGTAACACCCGCAGAGCCGGCGGCACCACCGCCTGTATCTAAGTGTACTTTGACAGAAGACAAAGTTGATCAATCACCTCGAGTACTTACTGCCATGGGAGGACTGTTCTATGCAGGGAAACTGAGTGCCGTGACCGCACCCGACGTGTATGCCATCACTCTTGATGGAGAACGGGGGAACAAACCTCATATCATGTCAAGGGAAGAAACTTTGCGTGATGCTGTAAGTTTATGATGCCACATATACGTTAATAAATATATTTTACTGGTCAGAATAAATTAAATCAATTTCTCACTAATTTCAGATCTTGGAAGTAAGCCCTACGTCAGTAACAGAACTACCGTCCGGTACGCGAGTGTGCGCGTATTGGTCACAACAGTACCGATGCCTTTACCCTGGCACCGTGGCAGTCTCGTCTCCAGACCCTCACGATGATAAGTTCGTCGCCGTAGAATTTGACGACGGTGACTCGGGCAGGATAGCTATCGAGGATATAAGGTTCTTGGAACCAAACTACCCTGTTGTAGGTCAGTATCTTTTCTATCTCTCTTGTTAGTTATATTACCCTAGTACTTTAAAGTTCTGTCTTTTATTTTTATTTTTTTATATTTCCAGAATACGAAAACCCGTTGTTCACTCTTGGAAAAAGAAGAAGAAATACCAGTGTTAGCGGCGTGCACACAGAAGAAAAGAAAGTCGCCGTTGTTTCTATAGTACCTCTTACAGCAAGTACAAGTACTGAAGTTAAACCATCAACATCAGAACTGGTGGCCGCAACTCCGAAAGAAGATGACGACCGAAAAGACAGAAAAAAACTTAAAAAGCATCGAAAAGACAAAATGAAGCGTCGTTCTAGTGAAGATGATCCCAACTCCGGGGAATACGTGAAGAAGAAAAAGAAGAAACATAAATGTTGCGAAGAGCACTGTAAACATCGTAAACATCATAAGAAACACCACAGGAAACACAGGAAAAGACACCACTCAAGTAGCAAGGAACATTCTAGTTCCTCTGGTGATGATCAGCAAAGAGTCAAGTCTTCATCTGACTACATTGACTCGAACAAATCGAATGAAGACTCGATTGATTCAAATGACAAACTTTCCACTCTCATCGCAATGGAAAAGTCCCCCCAAGACAAAATGAAGACTGTGATAAAGAAGGCGGTGTTGTCCAAGAAGAGTTTGGTCAAAAACGCCGTTCTAGACTTTAGCAATTTGGGTAAAGTCACGCTGAAGAAGGAAGAGGAGAGTAAAGACAATTTAAAGGATAGCGGGATAGGATTAGATGATGAGGTAGCTACTGCTTCTACGAGTGACGCTAAAAAGGTACGTAATCTAATAATATTATTTATACTTTCGTCAACCCATGCTGATCTAGGAAAATTGTTTTCACCAACCCCAGGTTAACTGAAATTTTGAACAATCCGTCTCTAAAAAAGCAGGCTTGGGGCCTTATTCTCCATGAGACAATGAAAGGAACCATCCATAATGAATGCGAGGTTGGCAAGAATAGCAGGAATTGACGTGGTTTCGAAGTAGGGAATCGTTAAGTGGTCCTAGTGAATCCCTGAATTCACAGGTCAAATATAACGGCTTCAATGTTGGTTTCGATGGACTCATAGATTTCTGACATGCTGTCCTTCTGGCGGTTCTGATTTGCTTTTTGTATTAAGTCTCTTTATGTAGCTCCCAGTCTTCCACGAGTCTAACGTATTTTAACTGTTTCTGTAGTGCATGTCTGAGTTTACCAAGTTCAGCGTTCCATTAAAGGATTTCTCGTAATTTGGCTCGAGATGCCCTTAGTTTACAGCATGCATGGTATGATTCGATTAGATATTCTGAGAGTTTTGTTACAGTGTACCTATTTGTGATAGGTGCCTAGCTAGGCCTTGGTCTTTTTCCACAACAAAAATAAGGTACAATTATCCTTCACCTTCTGTCTTGAGGAGGTGCAGGATAAATTGTACATTATTAATGTTAGGATTCATTACTGGAGTATCCACCGCCAGACACGATATTCACCCTTGTATTTTAATTTGTTACAACATTTATTTGAATCTTTTCTAACGTTTCTTCAACCTTTTCTTCCCCGTAGAAGACGAAGCGTCGCACAGTGTCGGCGACGTCGTCGGAGGGCGGCGGTGCGGTGAGCAAGATGGCCGCCTTCCTGCCGGGCGCCGCGCTGTGGCGCTGGGCCGGCGCCGCCTACCGCCGCACGGCGCGGCCGCGGCATCGCAAGCTGTTCTACCGCGCCATACAGCGCGGGGACGAGCTGCTCAACGTGAGTACACTAGATAAGCAAACGTATTTATTGCGACTTGTACAGAGAGATCATAAAACTAACCCGAACTAAACACAATCTGTAGGGACACTTATAATAAATGTACGTGTCCTGGGAGTAAATATGTACTTACATTTATAAATATACTAGCTGACCGGGCTAACGTAGTTTTGCCACAAAAAAAAAACAGAAAGATATAGATGTTGGCCGATTCTCAGACCTACCCGATATGCAATTTTATAAAAATCGGTCAAGCCGATTCGGAGGAGTATGGTAACTAACATTGTGACACGAGAATTTTATGTATATAGTAGATTATATTCAAATATAAATGTAGGTAGTTGTAAAACCAATGTTTAGTTCAAGATTATATATGTTAGTTAAACACATAAATAAATAAATTGTTTTATTTACGTTAATTACTGCCACTATATTATGTGTAAACCAACGGACAAACTGATTTTCTCATGGGTGTACAGAAATGTAACAAACAAGCGCGTGAGTCACTGACCGGTTGCTCCGGCCGACAACCACGCAGCGAGCGGTCCCCTCCCGCTCCCTCGCGCTTCGCCAATCGGCGGCATAGACCAATATATATTGATCGGCAGTCCGCTAGATACCCTCTAATTAGACGTACGCAATCGCTAAGTACTATATGCTCTTCGCACGCCTATTTGCCAAAGCTTGTAGACTCTGCTTATATTCCGCTTGTGCTTATGTGACTGTGCTTTTTCTTGTGTTGGCTTTCTCCTATTCTTCGAACTTCTTGTAGGTACGTATGTGGCCTTCCAAAGTAGACGAAGCAAGTGAACCCACGACTTTTATTCGTCTCCTGCCTCACAAAGAAAAAAGAATCCCAAAGTCCTGTACAAGGCCAAAAGGATCTCTCATTATGAATTGATGATGCTTCGACATTTAATTTTTTTTATTTTTTTTATTAATCATTCCACCTGGGGCCGTATTCTCAATGGAACAATAAAAGAAATCGCGCGAAATGAACCCGAAATTGGGGGAATTTTTGCGCCATTTCTTACCAGCGAAAGCGACCACAAAAAAAATAGTATAGGGCGGTCGTATTGACGTTTAACTTTAGTAACATTTGACTACAAAAATGTGATTCTTCAGCTAACTTTGAAAAAATTATCCCAACTGACTAACAGAAGTTATTCCTACTACAGAAACTTACTTTACATCTTCATTCCAGGTTGGCGACGCAGCAGTGTTCCTGTCCACAGGGCGGCCAGACCGGCCCTACATCGGCCGCATCGTGGCGCTGTGGGAGGCGCGCGGGGCCATGGCCGTGCGCGTCAAGTGGTTCTACCACCCCGAGGAGACCGTCGGCTGCCCCGGCCCGCTGCACTACCCGGTACGACACGACAACTAATCTTTACCCGTATTCTTCACTCTGTAGGGCACTTCTTCACCATGGTCTGCCGCAATGTCGCCAACGTTCAATGGGGTTACGGTCGACGGTTTTTTTAGACCAAAGCCCATCTAAAACGACCGGCCTTTAGGGCTTTCAAGCAACCATCTTGTGGGTTTGAAGAAATAAGACGGAATAAAAATAAATAATCTATCTAGACGCACTAAACTTATTTCCCTTACTTTTCAGGGTGGCCTGTTTGAATCTCCACACACGGACGAGAACGACGTCCAAACAATATCTCACAAATGCGAGGTGTTGCCGCTTGCCCAGTACAAGGAGCGCATGGGCGACGACCCGGTCAAGTACAGCACGGTCTACGACAACAATGACGTGTACTACCTAGCAGGAAACTATGACCCAACACCACAAACCTTGCGAATGGAACCAGACATACCGTTCGCGAACAAAACGACCTCCTAAGCGGAACTGTGTCCCTAGTACTTTGACATCAACGTCATTGTAATCGAGTGAAGGAAAAATTTAGCAAAAATTGCAAGGTTAATTTTACAGAGTGAACGATCTTGGTCGTTGAATGTTTTATTTTCTAAAGTCACAGTACATCACTGTATCGTGGCGACGTAATTTAAAAGTACACATTTATATCTATCTCGGTGTTAGCGTGTTTAAAATAGATTTTTGCAATATTAATGTGTTTCTTCCATTAAACTGATCGTAGCTTGGAGATTCACGTAATACAGGTCTTAAAAGTACAATGTAGTTTTTTGAGGCTCAAATTGTGGCAATTTTTTCACATTCACACACTGACGTAATAAAACTCGAATTATCTTAAAAAGTTACCCTCGTTACGTTATATTTAGTGGTATCCATTTGGAATGTTGAATTATTCTGGTTTGTGGGCCGAGTGTGAGATGTTGATCTGTGTGAGCTGTTGGTCGACTGAGTGCGACCGAACGTGATGACATGTGATTTTATATTTTATACGTGTAACACTGTAATCTCAGTGTATAGATGTATTTTACATGTATATTATTCAATTAGATTTTATGTATACGTAGTTTTCCTTGGTATAAATGTCTATTATCATAAAATGCAATACTTTTTCAGCTAGTCCCCTCTTTTATTCAAAATTTAGCAATGATTAGTCTTTTTTTGATAATTTCGGAGCAAAAACGAAAATAATCTTTTGCATGAGTTGGAGCTGTTTGTTATATTATTGTTTTTATCAATAATTTTTATATTTTTGCTGGTTGATAATATTATGTTGATTGGAGTATACTTTTATATCGAAATGGTGCTAGACGCTTGATGCTACTCGTTTACGTTTCGCCGTAGGACGTTAAGAGTGTATATACATAAGTTTGGAAAACTAGTTGGTATGTGTAACTTTACGATCCGTTCTGAATTTTCATTTCATCTGCTTGTAATCCTAAAATGTTGCCATTTTACTGTAAAACTTTTATATGTATTTTTAATTAGTATATAAACCATATTGTTTTGACAGGGTATGATCGAGCCCTTCTTTTGATCCTTTTATTCATATCTTGAAGCTTAAGGGACTGAAAAGACAGGGATGTAGGTAGGTCGACCAAGGGTAGGGTAGGTTTTGTACGAATTGGCCAGAGGGAGGTTTATATGAAAATTTTGCAAAGCGTTCAAATGATGAAACGTTATAAAGTTGAAATATTGTTATAGTGAAAACTCAAATAACAAGGGAGTGGAATTTATCGGGAAAGTGGCCAAATGAGTGTAAGATGGCAGTTAAGTAATTAAGATTGAAATAATCAAGTCTCCAATTTACTTTAATTAAAAACACAATTTTATATTATTTGGCGTGCGTCGTACTTTTGTTAACGAATAAATAGCTTTAGATATAAGTTTGGTTTTAAGATTTAAGTTAATTTCTTTATAATTTTGCAAACTGACAAAAAATAAATATTCGGTGACAAAAATTGAGACAAATATATTAGAGAAACAAAAGTGCGAATTTCGGTAACAATATTGAAAAACGTGGTATTTTTATAGTAAACGTAAAAGTAACATTTTTTTTTTATTTTTAAACTTTAAGTATGTGAAGCGAAGTTATTATTACAATAAGTACAAACTTGTTGATGAAAGATATTTGGCTCGGCCCAGTGTACGTATACTAACACTGGATTAATTCATTAAAAGTTTAAAACAGTCTTAGAAAGCAATAAACGGACGATATTGCATGCTACAATATAAGACTGTTGTAAATTTTATGAATTATTCCTATAAATTTTAGCGTGTAATAGAATGGGGAAAGCCATAAAAATATTAGAATTAAAGATTAATAATATATCAGCATTGATAATATAAAGATTATAAATACGCTTAAATAAAATATTTTTGGCTGAATTTGGTGTTTTATTGAAACTACACACATAACCGCACCAGACTTTATTGTACTTGTAAAAGGGCTGTTAATACATGTCTGACTGTAACAGTAAATCAAATTAAATAAATTAATATACACAAATACATATTGATTAACTTTAGGCAGAAGAATAATAACAGGTACCTCATAAGTTATTCAGTAAATCTTTAATACCAGACCGTTACAGCTATTGTAAATGGTAAATTCTAACGTAAATTATGGACTAACACTAACTTATGACCTATAACTTAGTTCTCTGTTAGGGCTCAACAAATAACTTCCCTCTTCCCATTACTAATGATCTCATAGGTGTCGTCATCGATGATCTTGTATACATCTTGCCGATAGTGTTTCAGGTTGTGGAGGAATCTTATCGAACTCTCATCCCTGATCTTGGTCATCACTGATGGCAGGGTTTTTGTTTTCGCTTCCGTTGCTAATGAGGCGTAGTATTTTTCCTGGAACAAATATAAAAGAATATTAGTAAAATCCGGTTTTAAACAAAGGAAAAAATACAGCCGAGAAATAAATACTTTTTAGTTAGTGGGACTATAAGGATTTTAAACGCCACTAAATACCATCTGGGTAAATAATTTGCCGAACAAGTTACCAAAGGTACGCTACAAACAGGTTAATATTGCGTAAACATAGTTAATAAAATGGTAAAAAACATACAGCGATAAAACCGTCATAACAATAAAAGGAAACCAAAAACATTAACAAATGACCGCTACACAGGAAATACTCGGCAAACATGGTCAGTTAACGTATCCATGTTTTGATTATAACTAGAAAGACTCATCGATACTCGCAGTGAACGATCGAGCCACGGCAAGGCAAACATTCGATAACCTCTAACTAAAGTGCAGCAGAATAAACTTTCTTGAAGTAAATGTCAAGTCAGTAGTGGGAAACAAGTGCCGATTGTATCAAGACGTGCCGCACGGACTGTAGTAGTTTAATTGTGTGGTTGCAGAATTGCAATCGCTTGCAGTTTCTGAACTCCTGGTATTTGTATATAATTGATTGCTGTGTATATGTAAAATAAATAACTGTTTCTTATGGTTTTTTTATTGAAATATAAAATAACAACTAACCTTTCACTGTGGTAAGTTAATTAATATTCAATCATTTAT
>VKGM01001707.1:5896-17858 GCA_007844875.1 Busseola fusca | reverse complement strand
TTATTACATTCTAATAGCATAATTAGGTAAAGATATTCACCATAAATGAACTTATCTAAACAAATCCTGTTATAGATCAAGAAAAAGCACTTGAAACATTTTTTATGCCAGGGTGGTGTTGGTCGTGATGCAAGTTGTTAACCCGACTAAATTTTAGACGTAATTTTTTCTCTTTGTATTATAAATATCGCCATCTGTGCCAATTTATTAAAACTAAAACAGTTTAAAGTTTTTGTATTTCGGGTTGTCATTGCTGTGGCTATTCAGAGTTAGTTGTATTGCTTACTGTACGGTCCTACCCGCCAGACGGTCTTCGCCGAGTTGACCTACAATAAATGTATGCATGCAAACGCACAATACACATTCACACACATACAGACAAACCTTCACATACACACAAACACACCCAACTCACAGACACCATAAATTACTTGTAATCACACCACGTTGACAACAACTTACTATGTGATATAATGGGGGTCCTGGAGTTCTAAAATACAGGCCTACGCTTAGTTTAGACTCTAGATCTCCCACAAATTACAAAATTTTGTCGAAATACCTGTCAACTTATATAAGAATGTAATTTGTGGAGATAAATAAACATAATTTTATTTATTACTATTTTATTATTTAAGTAACGTGGAAAGTTATTGACCTACGTAGTGCGGTGACACGTTTGATATGATTTAAATTTAAGAAACATATGAAATCGAAAATTTTATATTTAGATGATATCAAACGATATTAGAAGGATTTCTTCTAATATCGTTTCATATCATTCAAAAAGCCGTGCCTGTGGTAGGTATATCGCGGATCGCGGCAGGTGTGGGATCGCGGTCAAGCACTAGTTTATAACATAAATATATATAACTTTTCCGTTACACGTTGTATAATATAGAGAAGAGATTTATCTCTTATTCTTAAATGAATAGGACCAATGATGACCCAGTGGTAACGGCCGCGGCTCTACAAGTTATAGGTCGTAAGTTCGAACCAAGACAAGCACTTTATCACCACTGGTTTCAAAATGGTGAAAGAAAACCGCCCTTGTACCTTTTATAAATAATAAATAAAACATCCGGCATTTCCTAGAACCAAAAATTCGAAGACATAATGTGACATCTACCTACCTACAGGGTCTGCGTGGTGGATTATGGCCCTTTGCATTCATTCTCTCTCACCGAGAAGAAGCTTGTGTCCCAGTGGTCTGCCTATGCATATGCTTATACTTAGATGCATAAATCGTAGGCTTTTTTTTATCGTAGGCTTAATTTAAGTTTATGTAATAATAGCTACACCCCGTGGTTTGACCCGTATAAGTTTTGATCCCGTGGGAATATCCGGAAAAAAAATATCTCATATGTTAAAAACCATATGTGTGCCAACTTTCATCTAAATCCGTTCAGTAGTTTTTGGGTCAAAGAGTAACAAACATCCATACATAGGTACATACATCCTCACAAATGTATTTATAATATTAGTAGGATTAAGTATTAATAATAATTTATGTATAACATTAGTCAGGCAAGAACAATGTCCCCGTTCTTTCATGGTTCAAGGTAACCAATCCATCATAATCACCCAAACCCATAGCCCAGTATGTTTTATTTCCATATGCTCAATAGCCTCCTCATCAGTTAAAATTGTTTAAGGGGCCTCTACGAGTTGGCTTTGGCCCCTCGTACGACTTCTAAAGGCCCGAGACCCGAGGGTCTCGAGATGTGTTAAAAAATAAATAATAATCTTTATTATGAAAACACACAAGATTTAAGATACACAAGAGCAAATGAAATGGAATATCTACACGAATCTACATAGATCATGTCACCCTGTCACCTAAACTAGGTAATTCTGTATCTTAGGAGACTGTTGGGCCATACAGGACGGCTAGTCATGTAGGTGTAACACGGCCAAGGAATTTGGCGTAAGGGAGGATAAGTAACACATTTGTGTGCTGGTGTGTACGTATACATAATCAGCCTAAAATTTTTCCACTGCTGGGACACAAGCCTCCTCTTGGTGAGAGGTAGTGAGCCGTCATGCACCACGCGGGACCAGTCCGGGTTGGTACGTGTGTTTGAGTGTAATTGAGTGAGTGAGTGCAAGTATGTGTAAGTTTATACTCATACACTTATCTTGTATGTGCACACACTCCCATACTCACCACTCGGTGAGTATGGGAGTACTCGTGTGCGCACCTCTAAGGGTACGTGTGAGGGAGAGTGTGTGTGTATGCCGGAAAAAAGGCTTGTTGGTAGATGAATGAGCCGGGTAGTGTAGTGATTAATGGGACTATTCTATAAATGTAAGTAAAGACTCCGTGGATGAGTATTCTTTTTGTAGAAGCCATTCAGTCAGTTTATTTTTTAGGTTGTGGGAGCTGAGATCCATTATATTTATTCTATTATTGATTTTCCTGTACAGATAGGAACAAAGAATGTAAAACTGATGTCGAGCGAAAGTGGTTCGGTGTTAGGTGCTGGATAAGATTTGAGTGCGTTTGTTCCGGTCCGGGGGTGGAAGGGACTTGTGTATCCTTATTATTGCCTTGAGCACAAACTGCTGCCGTACCTACTGTTAGCACTTTTCAGTCGGCGTAGAGGTCAGATGTTGGATATCTAAAAGGTTTTTTTGTCATTACTTTTAGTATTGCTCTTTGAGCTCTTTCTATTCTAAGAAAATAGGTTTTAGTTGCTCCCCCCAGGCAGTTATACAGTCCCCGAGTATAGATTGGCAGAGGGAGTAATAAATCATCTTCAGAGTCATACTGTCGGCAGAATCTTTGAGGGACTTGAAGATGTGGATTAGACGCATAGTCTTCGAGGTAAGGGTATCAATTTGCACGTCCTACCTCAGTCCATAATCGATCTGTACCCCCAAGTACTTAACAACATTGGGCGGCTAATCGTGGGACAGACACAAGGGACCCTGGGGTCAGGATAGGAGTGAGCTCCAAGGGTGAAGTCTGATCCAGGAGTACTACCACGTCTTAACCCGAGAGATGTAAGTGGTTTTATTTAAGTTCAGCGTTAGCAGGTTAGAGTTTAGCCATAACATTATTTTAGACATTGCAGCTTCTGCATTGAGCAGCTTACTTGCTTTGCTTGTGCTTTTGCAGGTTGAGCCACGGACTAAGATCGTAGTATCGTCAGTTTAGGCGAAAATATTAATTATTAATATTAATTAATAGCAATTAGGAAAGTTCATCTTACACAGATCGTTAACGTAGATTTGGATGGGAGGATGTAAGTGATTAGGATGCTTAGTGATTAGATTACCAATACGTATATCAATCACGCCGACAAAGTGGTAAAATAAAAAGTGGAAAAAATGTTTTATTAGAGTATCCCCAAAAAAAAAAATCACTCCTCACTTTACGTGTAGGGGGGCTACACGTAAAGTGAGAAGTGATTTTTTTTTTTCATTTCAACCCTAACGTGTGATATATTGTTGGATAGGTATTTAAAAATGAATAGGGGTTTACTAAAATCAATTTTTGATAATAGTAATAGTTTCGGAAATAATCGCTCCAAAAGTAAAAAAAATGTGTCCCCCCTCTAACTTTTGAACCATAAGTTTAAAAAATATGAAAAAAATCTCGAAAGTAGAACTTTATATAAACTTTCTAGGAAAATTATTTTGAACTTGATAGGTTGAAAAGTTTTTGAAAAATTGTACAAAATATTTTTTAAACTAAATTTAACCATATATGCAAGCATTTTTTTGTCTTAATTTACATATTTTACTATTCTGAACGTATCTTCTTACAAATAAAAAAATCGGATTAAAAAAATATTAAAATCGGTTCACGTAATCCAAAATTACAATTAAATAACCTGTCTAGTTTAGAAACGGCTCCAACGATTTCGTTGAAATTTTGTACATAAATATTTTTCGTCCCGAAAAACCTATCTAGCTATGGGGTTCGATCCTCGGTCCATACGGGGCTTTATTTTCCACTTTGTTTTCTGTTTCTTGTTTTTTTTTTTGTTTCTATTTTTGTTACGACGCATTACGTCATTTCGTTAGTTATAAGTAGCAAAGAATAATGTTGCAACGGCAGTCTCAATAAAGTAGTCTTCAAGCACACACGTATTTCAATTCACAAAAAATCCAGTCAAGCAATTAGTAACCCTAATACAATAAACATATGGTCCAAATCGTACCGGATTAAAGTGCACCGTAGTGATCGTGTTCAGGCTATGTGAACCAAAGGACTGCCACATTCCTTAGATAAGAAGTGAGCCCGGACCGTCATTTGGTAACGATTTTAGGGATTTTTGTGCAAGTTATTGACAATATTGTGAGCCAAAAACATTTGCGTATCGCTTATAACATCACGTTGTTAGTGAAGAAATAGTGAGTTTGTGTTTATAGTGTAAAGATGTCTACACCAGAACAGTTACTGGGCGTATTAGAAGAGACAGCCAACATTTTGCAAAAAACACAAATTAACTTGAAGAAATGTCCTAAACAGAGACTGACACAGGGATATATCGAGACACGATCAAAATGTTTAGAAGAATATTGGAATTAATTTACCTTTACCCACCAAGAATTAATAAAATGTACGACAAGGGAACATCGAAAAACAATGAGTTATTTTGTGAACGAAGATTATTATACATGCGAAGATCTTTACTTAACCATGCAAGCGGACCTTAAAGACTTATGTTTACTACATTCGTCCGGCAGCCCGTCACACAGTGCAAGTAAAAATGAGGCATCAGAGACGTTTACATCACAACTTAGATTGCTGAACATTGAACTACCGAAATTTACGGGACGATATGAAGAATGGTCCTCTTTTCACGATTTATTCATATCGTTAGTTCACAAAAACACTTCGATAAGCGACGTACAAAAGTTGCATTATTTAAAATCTAGCATTGGTGGTGAAGCAGGGGTGTTATTGAGATACATTCAGATAACGGAAATCAATTATTCGCAAACCTGGAGCGCATTGAAACATAGATATGGAAACAAAAGACTTATAGTGAACGCAGTTATTAAACGTTTAGTTAACCAAAGAAAAATAAATACACAGAGTGCCAGTCAAATAAAATCGTTGTTAGACACAACTCATGAGTGCATTAATAACCTCAATAATTTGTCAGTTTCCACGGAGTCTTGGGATCCTATGATAATATTTCTTGTTGTAAAAAAATTGGACCAAGAAACTCACAAAGACTGGGAGGAATATTCTTATCAAGAAGATTTAGAAGACTTACCTACATGGGACAGCTTGAAGAAGTTCCTCGAGTCGAAGTTCCGCACACTGGAGCTTGTGTCACCAGCTGCACTAACACGAGAAAAGCCTAAAGAAAAATCATTTGCTGCTACGACTACTACGTCAACTGAAAAAACGTGTATTAAGTGCGAAGAAGAACATACATTGTGTCATTGTAAACAGTTTACAGACATGCCCGTCAAAGACAGAAACGAGTATGTGAAGAAAAATAGACTGTGCTATAATTGCTTGTTACCGGGGCACGCAGTGTTCAGATGTCGAGTTCCTATCAACTGCCGTATCTGCAACATTATTCCTTGCTACTTAAGACTAACGAAATGACGTAATGCGTCGCAACAGTAGTCGACTTTGAAGTACAGCATGCCCACAGGTTAGTCAAAATTTCAAATTCCCTTAACTCTGTAACCAGGTATCATTTTGCAAAAATATTGAAAGTACTTTTCAAGGACATGGATATCTACAATACTCATATATTACTAAAATACATACTCAAATATTACTAAAATCGGAAACATCGACTTTTTTTACTTGTCCGCTTCGCGTGGAATGCCCCTATAATCAAACAACAGGTGCTTATCTCGCTATCTTCCATAATTATTCAAATATAAAAATATTCCGTGTCGCTTGTTAGCCTAATCTCTTCTAAACGTAAATATTTTATGTTTGTCGCGTCTTTTAATGGTAATAAATTTTCTTGATGGTAATAAAGGTTATCATGATTATAAAGAAAAACAATTTTTTTCTTTATAATCTTATCATGATAACCTTTACTAATAATATCGAAAAGTTATAATAAATCATTACCTAGTATCAGACTGATAGCTAACCGCAATAACTCGTTATCTCGGACAAAGGATTCTATAATTATAATAGGATATAAACAGCAATTCTGCTCATCCGATCAATAATCGTGATGTGTTTTGCAAAGACCATTAGGTATATTTAGTTGCGTCTTATTATTTGGCTAAGCTCTAATAAAAACCTACTTCGGAAATGAGTACATGTAAGTACCATAATTAAGATTGTCGCGGTACGTATTGTACCAAGATACGGACCCGTCCGAAAATAGCTGAACCGTCGAATCAAGTGTCAAATTCCATTTTTCGGGCGGGCTTTCGAGTACGGCAACTGTCAAACAGTGTTGTCATTCATTCTCAGTTTGCGCCCCGAACAATCATATGTCCGTAACTGATACGGAGCCGAAAGGGTCCGTATTTTCGGCTAACGCTAAGAACTTTATGCTTATTGAGTGAACCCCCTTTTTCTTCTTCTTCAGCCTTTCGCCACCCAATGCTGAGGGCATCCTGCAATGCAGTGGGCTCCCTCGTCTCTATAAATAGATCAGACGCCTTGGCGCCCACATAAATAATTAATAACATAAATAATTCCTTAAGGTGCTCACCGAGCCACGGACTAGACCTACTGCGGTACTATTTACATAGGTTACCTTCATCAGTAACGATAATGATACAAACGCGATCTGAACCGGCTTAAGGAAAGTCATTCTCATCACGTATCGTGTAGGAAGAACACATCTTACGAATAGTACGCGGCCCTACCTTCGGGCGACTACGTTCAATGTTACGGTATGTCGCGGATCAAGTGAGCTATCGGACGGTTTACAAATAACTGACCCCTTGGTCTAACGGTCGTAAGCGTTTTTGCTGAACATGAAATCCTGGCTTTGAAGTAATAGGCTCACTCCCTATTAGATAGGAGATATGGAGAAACGTGAGTGTAAAGAAAGAGAGAAAGAAAATACGTTAATTTACATTAAACATGACGGACTAAAGAACAAAAAACACAAGAATAAAAAAAAGAAAAATTGGGGAAAACATGATTGTATCACAGTCACGCAAAACGGCTTTCGCTCAGCATTATGTTGCTATAACTATACCGCTTGGGTAACCCGTAGTAGAGATTTCGATTTTCGGAATTTGTCGGCAATTTTCGTTTACGGCCGAAAAAGAGAAAATTGATAATTAGAAAGAAGAAATAAAATATGTTTATTTAGCACAGACTAAAAGACACACAATGCTATACCAACAAATAAAAATCAAATATAAAATGTAAAGATGATTTTAGGACAGCAGGAAAAGTGTCCTTCGTGGCTGCACAAAAAAGCCCAGTTCAGCAAAAATGCCAGACTACTAGTGCCTGACGCTGATTTTCAACAGCTGATCGATTCTGTAAAAATCTCGACGTGAAAATTTAGGTGAAGTAACCGTAGAGTGAGCAGTCAATAGTGACAATTCCTAGTATGAGTTGGAATAACAGCTCACTCCATACTCACTTCACCTAAGCTATCACGGTGAGCTGGTTACAGAATCGCACTACTGAACCTGATGTGTGAGGTGACGGATGTAAATCAGTTTTACACTGCAACGTGACGTGTGTATGCATACTTAGATGCCTATTTCCAGGCAGAATATACAATTGTACATGGCTCACTCCTATTTACTCCACCTGTATTTACATTGGGCACTCCACAATTGCGGCGGTAAGTCCTCTCTTTCAGGAGTGGCTGGAGAGGCGCCACGGCGCCCTCATCTTCCGCCTGACACAGGTCCTCACCGGGCACGGGTGCTTCGGGAGGTTCCTGTGTCAGATAAGGCAGGAAGAAACGCCAGGGTTCACCACTGTGCGGATCGCCCAGAGGACACGGTGGAGCATACGGTGGAGGTCTGCCCCGCTTGGGCGGATCAACGCCGTGTCCTCATGGCAGCGATAGGCGGCAGCGATCTCTCGCGTAAGGCCCTGGTCCAGGCCATGGTCCGGAACGAGCGCGCATGGCAGCCCGTCGCCACCTTGTGCGAAGCAGTAATGCTCGCAAAGAGGGAGGCGGTGCGCGAGAGGAAGAGGCAGTCGCAACGCCCTCTCGTCCCTAGCCGCCGCAGGAGACGCCCTGGTCGTCGGGAGATGGCACCAAACTCCCAGTCGGCCTGCCTGACCCGGGCCTGGTCCTTACCGGGCGGCAAGCTGCCCATCGCTCGCCGCCCGGTAAGGACCAGGCCCGGGTCGACGGTGCGTCATGTTCCGCGTGCGCCTCAAAGAGATGTAGTCAGCATAGCGTAGGGTACTTAAGGACCGATGCCTGCCCCAGGGCCGTGGAGCGTATCAAAGAATAACCGGGGTCCCTGGGGCACAAAGGCAGGTGAAGGAACAGGGGTGGGTTTTAGTCAGTAAAAGTCTGACACGCCCTTCCGCTCCGCCCAGAGCGGGAGAGGTCAATTCATGATTTCCCAACCCCCAAAAAAAAAAAACAAAAAAAACCTGTATTTACTTATAACCTACATTCGTCGCAAAATAAATGATTTGATTTAATAAATTTGGGGCTTTTATAATCTGAATGCCATGTTTTCAAATACTATACGATACTTGAAATTTGTTAATGGCTATGGTCTTAAAACGTATCGTTTACGTAATTTACATAATCGATATTTATCGCAATTTTAGTAGACAAAGAATTAAAGCGTCACGAACGTTTAAACACAGGAATATCTAATAACAATAGTACTAAATAGTTTATTTTTTAAGGTTCCGTACCCAAAGGTAAAAACGGGGCCCTATTTCCATAATTACTAAAACTGTCTGTCTGTCACCAGACTGTATCTCATTAACCGTTATATCTAGAGAGTTGAAATTTTCACAGATGATGTATTTCTGTTGCCACTATAATCACAAATACAAACAAAATGAGATAATTATTTAACGGGGGCTCCCATACAACAGGTGTGATTTTTATAGATGGTAATGGTAATGAAATGTTCGTGCGCGAGACAGACTCGCACTTGGTCGGCTTTTTTATTATTTAATTAAATAAAGAAATGATTTATTTACTTCTGCATAACCGCTGGCGACTTGATACTAAAGCGGCGATCAGACGGCACGATCCATCGGGCCGATGAGCTGGCCTCGACAGATTGGGCGTTCTGAGTCTACACGATATCGCCACCCTAACTCACTTGGCAGCCAAACGTCGAGCAGTGAAGATGGTGCCTACGCTTTCAAAGTATCAGAAACTTGGAATCGCTCTCGCAGCAGCGGCAGCAGGTGAAGGAATATTTACTCTTGAGGAATAAATTGTGTAACTTGAACATTTTGAATGTGTTAGAGCCGGAGGACTTTAGAAATTACGTCCGAGTGAATTCTGAGTAATTTAATCATCTTTTGAATTTAGTGACACCGTACCTTCAAAAACAAGACACATTAATGAGAGAAAGTATAAGTGCTAAACAACGATTAGCTGTCACACTAAGATTTTTAGCGACGGGGAATGCCTATTATAACCTAAAATACAGCTCGTTAATATCGGAACCCCTTTTGTCAGAAATTATACCTGCATAACTGCTGGTTGCTGCCTGGTTGTGATTTTTATATATCTCCAGCATCACACGGTAACCATACCGTGTAGTAAGAAAATAAATCATTTCTTTATTTAATTAAATAATAAAAAAGTCGACCAAGTGCGAGTCTGTCTCGTGCACGAACATTTCATTATCATTACCATCTATAAAAATTACTTCTGCATAACCGCTGGCGACTTGATACTAAAGCGGCGATCAGACGGCACGATCCATCGGGACTTAGGGCGGTCGGGCACTCTCGATCGCCCGATTTAGGGACACTAAAAGCCTAACAGCGATCATACCACCCAATCCATCTGAACTTAGGGACTTAAGGCACGATGAATCGTGCTATCTGATCGGTGCTTAAAAGTATCTATAACAAATTACAAACAATGCATTTCTTGTGAATTTATTTAGAGAACAACTGAATAAGTCCGTCTCCCTCGCTATGTTATATGCTATCTACGTCATACAAATTACAACCTGGTTGTTTTGCATAAAGCCTGATTTCATGGTTGCTATGACACATTCACTGATTTTCCTCTCAGTGTTACTTGAACTGTGACTTTGACAAGTAGTCGTGCTCAAGGAAATTCTCAAAAGTTATTTATTGTGAAAAATTCAGTGTATAAAATAAGGTAGGTGTTTTTAATGAATGTACCCGCGTTTTAATTTAATGTCAGTTTTTTATTCATCTCTATGTGTAACTGTTGGTTTATTTATGAGGGCAAATATTAACACTGGATAAAATTCTAATATTGATCAACTAACAAACTATAAACTAATAAAAATATAATATCCTACCCTAACTAAAACTAAAAACAAACTAAAATATGGCCTTAAAAATGTGTCTGTTGTGTTTATGTTAGGAAAATTGAGATATAAACGAGCACGAATCTTGTTCTAATTAATATTACCAAAGACAATATAATTTATTTTTAATGACTTCAGCCTATGTAACTGGCTAAATACAACAGTTGTCTAATTTAAAAAAAAAATTCAATAGTTCTGTGTAGGTACTCAGAATTATTTGAATTCAGAATATGAGATAATTAATTTTCAAGTTATGTGACAACAAACTGAATGTCAACTTAACTAAGTCCAAATTCCATTGCAACAAAAACTTATTACCTAGGACCTTTTTGTTACAAATGTTCACTTTAAAATCAACTGGTGGAATACATAACACTAATGTACTAACCGGTGGCAATGGAATGTAAATATCCGAGAATATTAACACTGATATTAGATTTTTTTAGTTGGTTTTCCGTAATCAGTTTTACTATTAGCGGATGAGTTGGGGGTTTTAAATATTTGTTTGTTTATATTTTAATTTATTTGTGTGCATATTGCACATAGCCAGCGATGTTTCTATTGATCTAAATAACAACAGGTATCTTAATTATTGGTTTACAAGTAATAGACAATTACCAAAGTAAATAAGTAGGCATACCTACCGCCCACATAACAATAACAGATTACATAAGTTGACAAGAGATTTAACAGCAGATTGTATTAAATGTTTCCATGTACGTTGGCGTCCGTATACCTAGATACCTAATGCTATACAGAATCTTGATAAGCGATGAACTAAGTTAACAGATACATAGGTAAATAAGTATATCTACTAACTTAATTCTGTGTACAGACGCCAGCACGGTATAAAATAATGATAAATGTTTTATTTTCTGTATGTAGGTTTGTACAAGTTATTTAACAATGTACCTACTGTTAGTTTTTTTTAACTAGATGAGTTTGGCGTTTCCTATCTGACTACTCTGAGAAGAAAGGCCGAAACAAACTCAAAAGTCACAGTCTCTTTTAAAGTCTAGACATAATCTTGGTCAGATCATATGAAGACCATGTAGAATCGATGTCTGAGATGGTCTTTTGAGGAAAGAACCACACTGGTTGAGAGGACCTGTACAGTCAGTGCACGCATTTGTCAGAAATCGTGCAGCTTAATTCGAAACTACAATATCAAAGAAAGGACATTTGGGTAGGCCACACAAATTACTCAAACTGCCAGACCACGACAAAAAAGATGAAAAGATCTCTGACAGTCGTTTCGGTTGTCAGAAGCCTAGAGGCTGACAACCAGTCCTACTGAGGCATATCGTGTCAGGTTATGGAGGTCATACAGACAGTCGTTCCATGTAACATACTGGTATACAGCTGCATCAGGTTAGAATGGATGTAGGGAAAAGGCTAGGTAGACCCGGGGCGAAGTCATCTGTGAATATCCACCTGAGCACCATCTTTTTTGTTTTTAATGTGTTAAACTAGTGCTTGGCCGCGATCCCGATTGACGGGACACTGTTTCATGATCTGCCTATCTTTGTGGCATTGGCACGACTTGGCA
>VKGM01001686.1:0-17057 GCA_007844875.1 Busseola fusca | reverse complement strand
GACGAAGCGTTTCGCCTCGTCTTTTATACCGCGTACATCGAAGGACTGGAACAGTTTGCCTGCGGCGGTCTTCCCGTCTGATTACAATTTAAGTGTCTTCAAGGCTAGAGTGAATAGGCTAATAATACACTAGTGTGCTTTACCACCAATGATTGCATCACTGCTTACCATCAGGCGGGATCGCGGTCAAGCACTAGTTTATAACAATTAAAAAAAAAAAAAAAGAAAGCACGATAAACAATTGGTCCCGGCGTCAGAAGCCCAAAAGTCTGACCACCAGTCTTCGTCCAAGGGATATCGAATTCCCCAGTAGGTAACTGGGTTGTGGAGTTCAGATAGGCAGTCGCTCTATGTAAAATATTGGTATTCATCTGCATCCGGTTAGACTGGAAGCCGACTCCAACATAGTTGGGAAAAAGCTAGACAGATGGGAAGATAATACCTTTATGGTGAATATTCAATTTCGTTCACATATTTGCCCCTAATTAGGTACCTTTGTGAATCTATGCAAATAATACCTTTTAGAGAATTCTATGCTGTGTTAAATATGTCCATTTGACATTATCAACCCATGTTGCTTGCTGCACATGACGTGACCTCGGGGAGTCGACACGGGCGGCACGACCTGTAAACTTTGCACCTTCACGCAACGTATTACGCCCTGGTACTTTAATTTTCTATGAGAAGGAAATGATGCGTCTTACTTACTCTTGGCGTTGGACTGTTCTTACTATAAAGCAACTTTGCCTACCTACCTACATACTATACTGTAGTGTATCTATTTAATAGATACGCAAACAGTATTTCATTTGCTATAGCGATTTTTATTTTTAACCGACTTCAAAAAAAGGAGGAGATTATCAATTCGACTGTATTTTTTTTTATGTTTGTTACCTACCTCATAATTCTCGCCTGGCTGAACGGATTTTAATAATTCTTTTTTTATTCAAAAGCAGTGCTTTTTATTTGGTCCCATTTTAATTTGGTTTTGATTGGGCAATGGTATCCATAAGAAAACCGTATAAGTGTTAAATTTGCATTAAATATGTGCGCAACAAATGTATGAATAACTCAATATCACGGCAACCAATTGCAAATATTCTTTTTTTACGTGAAAGAATATACATTCAGTTTGGTCCCATAGAAATTTTCCAACCAAAAACGATTTTTGGTTAAAACCAAAATTACGGGTAAAATTCAAGTAAACTGCAAGCAAGTATTTGAATATTACCCGTAAATTTGGTTTAAAAACCAAACTACTAAACCGATTTTGATAAAATTTCTATGGGACCAAACTGAAAGTATATCCTTTTACGTAAAAAAATATTACCGAAATTGTCCAATCAAGACCAAATAGAAATGGGACCAAATGGGAAGCACTAGCTTTCGAATAAAAACAGGATTATCAAAATCCGTTCAGCCAGGCGAGAGTTATGATGTAACAAATATAAAAAAAAGAAAAAAAAATACAGTCGAATGGATAACCTCCTCCTTTTTTTGAAGTCGGTTAAAAAATAAAGGACTTTTACTTGTAGACATGCATTTAAAGTGAAAATGTTTACATTGGCGAAATTAGTCAATGTTTTTGAGTTTTGCAACCACTGTGGCCCAGTGGTACGGCCGTAAATTACGTGTCGTAGGTTGTAACCTACGACACGTAATTACGTGGTGTACCACTGCTCCCAAAGTCCCAAAACGTTGAAGGAAAATACGGTGAGGAAACCGGCATGTCCTAGAACCAAAAAATCGAAGACATGTGAGAGCTACCAACCCGCACTGGGACCGCATGGTGGATTACGATGACGGTCCACTTCTTCACGAGAGAGGAAGCCTGGGTCCCAGCAGTAGGAACATGAGGCAGACAATTCTTACAAATACTGGTTGTGTCTGGATTGGAACTTCGTCCAATTAATTGCGGAGGGGTGCGTCACAAACCATCAGCTGATGCGGCAAAGTCAAACTGCATCTTCGAATTCAAAAAAACGCGTGGGATTGAGTAATAAGCTTTTAAAAGATTAGTTTAAGTTACCCGATGAGGTAACGTGAACATTATACAAGGTGTTGGTTATAAAACGCTGATTCTAAGATGGAGCGAGCACATTTAACCTTAATTGTTTGATTGGCTATGCGTCCCGCGGGCCATGCCAACTACGCCGATGTCACAGCACCCTTGTGGAGTTACTGAGTACTTGGTTATTGATAGGCTCTAGTACTTCGGAGTACTAGTGAGTCAACATCACTGGCTGATTGATCTTGTTTCTTAGATCAGTACAGCGTTTACATCGACCTTTCATCGTTATGATAGGTTCACGCACACGAATGCAACAGTAACGAGAGATGCTATTAGGAGGGTACAATTAGTGGTTGCAAAATATATATTGTAATTGCCACAATTAGTGTAATTACCATGATTTATAAACTAAAAACCTCAAATATTATGCTTTTAGGTACGATTTGGAATAAGCGCCCTTATTGCGTAACACGCTATCAATCACAATCAGAAATATTTTGAAGGGTAATGCTAATCCATTGCTGCGTATGCTCGAATACATTGTGTGCTCAACATTGTAAATAACACAATGAATGTTGTTGAACTGTCAAAATGAAAGCCATTCCTAATGTTAGTGTATTACGCAGTTACCTCGCTGAACTAGGTAGCTTACTTAGGTATCTCTCTCTTAACATAATCCCATAGATACGTTTTGTATGAAACCCTGTTTCTTTTTGAAGGTTTTTCTTTCTCATAAAGGTATACGCAATGATATTTATCCATACTAAACATCTATCTCGTTATTTATTGGTTTCGTGATTGTCGTTCTTAAATATTCTCAGAACAATATCATAAAACATGTCTGTTTAGACTCGAGTCAAGTTCTGCACTCAAACGGATAAGTTATTTGCATAAGCAAATTCGGCGAACGACGCCGCCCGGTCATTATTTAATGAGGTTCACCTAACATGACAACACGACGAAATAACGACGTAAATTACAAACAATTATGACTACACGCATCGGTGCTCACGTTCTGTATATATGTTTATTGTTGTGCTGTGCAATTCATATGTTTTGCTGGCCAACACGTCTCGTTCGATTACACCCTCTAGCTAGGCTATCATACAGAGTTCATCCGCATTTGGTCTGACTACTAAGCAAACAAGCGCTGCACTTGTTCGCAGAATACCTATCTAAAATAAGCCGATGTAGAGCTGCACCGTACCATTTCCTTATGAACGCTAAGGCTAGAGGGCGGCGCGTGGCGCGGTTCGTTGTGCCGCATTTACTAGTTTATGCTTCCCGAGACCAAAATAATTCACAATCCACGGCATCCGTTATTGAACGGTGAATATTGGTGCCGACTCCATACTACACATTATTATGACGATGAAACAAGGAGCAGCCATTTATAAATATCATGCTCATGTTTTGTCATCGTCGTGTTTTGTTTCAGATACTTTTCACAATAATTCAAACCAAGTGAATGTAAAATTTAAAAATTCATAACAAAAGTTGTGGCATTTTTTGTAAACATGGCTTTGACGTAACAATAACTTCGCTTTCAAAGTTATTCAAAACATTTGAGAGTTATTTGCAAAATAGTTAATGGAACGTGCGGCATGTCGGAGTTGGGCCGGCGCGCGAGGTCCCGCGCGGGATTCAGTGGCACGGAGTCATCTTGAGCGGCCGAGCAGCGTCGCGTCGGAAGTGCCGGCCGGTTGTGAGCATTCCTCAATTCTTTCCGATGAACTGGCCATAGCATGTATAAATGTGTGTCAGACGGTTACAGTTTCATTCATGCTCAACATGAGCGTATCTTTTTCATGTCGGGCCCTATACTTTTGTGCGGATACTACGATGAAATCGATTACAAAATCAAGCATGGTTATACAAAAGCAGTTCGTGGCTATGGAAAAGATACAGTTTAATGAAGTAAGATTCCATTCGATCTACTTATTTCTGATGTTGGCTGAGACTGCACACGTGTGCGCGTGATCAATTTATTGTTGCGTG
The DNA here is from genome assembly GCA_007844875.1 of Busseola fusca. Taxonomy (NCBI): domain Eukaryota; kingdom Metazoa; phylum Arthropoda; class Insecta; order Lepidoptera; family Noctuidae; genus Busseola; species Busseola fusca. The sequence goes on along the minus strand of VKGM01001686.1, from coordinate 13,048 downwards.
ACCTATCCGCCGCCTTTGTTCCCTCACCGTGACATTCATAATTATTCGGAGCAAAATGTCTGATTACTGCCTTCGACTTCTATGTTTTTTTGCTTATCTGTGATCTCGACCATACCTAAAATTTCTACTGATTAGTCGCTAAAGATTTTTTACATTGCATGAAGCACGAACATAGTTTTCAATTACTTAACTAGGCATGCTCCATCCACGGTTAAATAGAATTTAATGCAGTTTTAATGTACGGTGTGAAACGGGAAGCCGATTAGCTTGAACCCATACACACAACGGTCGCGTGATGCTTGCATTGCGATATATAAATTGCTGTTTGCAGAGACAATGGAATGGCCCCTGGCATTAAACGAGCAAAAAGATCTTCAATCTAAAGCCAATTTTTATGTAGGACAAACAGATTACTAAACCCTGATTATAGTTTAATAGCATGTTTAAATCTTAAGCAAGCATGTCTTATCTACTTTTGTTAAGTTGAGGGCAGTGCAGTAAATACTCTTTATAGTTTCAAAATCAAGCATTTGTTACTGCTTGATTTTGAAACTGGTAATTTGAGGTATTCTAGCCAATTTGCAAATACAATTATATCGTTAAATTAGATTGTTGTTGTCTATCGAGCATTACACGTCTTATCTGTTTATTTTCTTTGACAAAACTTAGTATCTCACGGAACAAAATTATGACATGAAATTCGCTTTTTACACAAAGAGGATAAAGATTGCCTCTTGCTTATACTTCAGGTGTCGTCACTGTCAATTGTATGTATATGTATTTGACAGCTAGCTAGCTTTTTTCGTAATTAAGCGTCTTTTTTACGCATTAAACAATGAATGCCTAAAATAGACGCTTTTAACAGAAAATATATTTTAATTACCTATTTTATTTCGTAGCGAAAACTATGACAGAAAGTTCCGCATAGAAAATTCCAAAACCCAAATTTTTCCACTTTTACTCTTTTACCAATTTTGGTACTTGGGTATTTTTTCCTTTAGTCATCACGAGCAACATGAACAACACGAGCGAGCTTTCAGTTTTTAAGAATTTGTTTGAGACTGTCATATGTGTGTGCATGCCGTTATTTTAACGACACATAAATAAAGAATGCTAATATTATAAAATGCTTGAATCATTTTCTTACATATGTAGGTAGGTATATGTATTCGTTGAACAGCGTGTCTGGTTATGAGATTTACGAGTAAGACTAGTTATTCTTGCGACAAGACAAGACGTTTCACAATACATATAGAAGTGACATAATCATAACGAGGGAACTAAAATTGTCTGGAATTCGTTCACGTTGTTATTGAATGAGAACGACGGTAGCATCGCGCCGACTGGCGGCACAAATTGTTGATTACAAAAGAGCAGCAATTGAGACGTCAGAGACGCAGGAAGCGAACAGATTGAAACTTATGTCTGCATTGCAACTCGGCCAATCACTACTCATCTAGTTTATAAGTAGATTGTTTAAGAACCGGCTCGTTATAAATAACTAGAGAGAACTCAGAACAAACGAAGCAGCATTGCGTTACAGATATTATTTCACCAGATATTACATCGAATCGATATCATCGTTATCGAATATCTTACTAAACTGCCATCCAATATAATTTTTTGTGTTGAGAAAGTTACATGCACCCATAAAATACATAAGTGGTTCGTACGTAGGTTCTACAGAACATTTCCGGAGAAGGTGCCATTGTTTGCAAATTACTCACTAACAGCTATTGTAACTTTAAATGTTTTGCAGTTAGCATGTCATACGTTGCTGTTGTGTAAAAAGTCAAGGATAATGTGAGAATTATTTTATTTTATAGAAGATTGGAAAGCGTCGAGTGGTGCTTGCCGTGGGCAGATGAGAGAAAGCGCGGTCGTAGGTCGCGGCCGCAGCCTGCGGGGCCCTGTCCCCGTGCCGAACAACGAGATGATACCGCGGAACTTATTGTGAAATATTCTAACAATATTATGATGCAGCCTCATCACTAGGTAGTGATCAAACGATAAGGTTAACCTTAAGAAAATATCATAGAGACAAAAAAAGATTTCATTCCTTTAATAACAAACAAAAAAAAAAAAAAGATGGTTACCAAATTAGAAAAATATTCATGGCTGCCACGAATGTTACGTTGTTAATGTTTTAGTTTGATATCTATCAACGACTCAACGTTACTGATTACTACTCTAAAATTTTAAATATTTGTTCCAGCAAATGCATGTTACGGAAATCTATTTGCCAAACAGATGCGACTGCTAGAGATGGGATTATTTTATGCGCTATGCCTATGTATTTCATTAGTGAGGTGCAACGTGGCACAAATTGGCCGGCGCAATCGCCAACGACCGGACGAATCTCATTAACAGGCCAGATTGATAGCCCTGGAAAACGCTTTAAATTATTTTACGGTTCATTAATATTGAATATCACACCATCTGCAATGTATAGCACAAAGTTATACGCGTAGCTCCTCTTGATGATGATCTAACGTGATATTGTTGTCCGATCACATGGATCTACTGCGGACAGACCTCACGAATGTTCTATGTATGTTATAGGTATCATAGAGTGCATAACGTAACATAGCATAATCGGCCTATAATGTTCCCACTGCTGGGACATATGTCGCCTCTTTTCGAGAGGAACCAAGTAGTCGCGGGCTTGCGGGCGACGAGCAACGAGTAGCTCGTCGCTCGTTAAGGACCCGGCTTGGGTCGACGGCGCGTTGTGTTTCGTCAGCACATCGTGACGGGGTCCACTAGGACCGATGCCTGCCAGGGCCGCGGGTTGTTCGAAAGAGATACCGCGCACGATGATTTCCCAAGTCTTTGTGATTTCCCAACGAAAACAAAAAGATCCCAAGTAGTTTTTATAATTATACCTACTTACCGTAACTGAGTGATTTCTTGATTTTGTTCCTTTTAATCCTCATAATTATTCCCCTGCCTTATCCCAAATTATTTGGGATCGGCGCAACATGCCTTTTTGTTCCATATTTCTCTATTTGACGCCATCATCGTCGTTTCTTTTAATCTTATACAATTCTAATGTTGATGGATGGAGAGGTAATGCCAAGGAAAATAGGAATGAATTGTATGAGGAATGCTCTGAAAGAGAATCCTGAATAATATCGTAACGGGTGACAGAGGAGAATGGAAGAAAAAAGTGCGTTTCACCGACCACTATTACCAAGGCACAAGGACAGTTAGACGAATCCTATACAACACCAATTTTCTTTAGATGTTTTAAAAACAATTACCTATAATGAGATTTTCCGAAGAACAGCAGCCTAATTGCGTAACACATTTTCGGCAAATGCTTGAGACTAGTTGGTATCGTTTGGACCGTAATCTGCATTCATTGCGTTATTTACGTGTTGTGCGGACAAATTTTTCGAGCTTATGAAGCAATGGTTTAGAAATTAGCTTCAAAATTATGCATATTCTGATTAATAGTGTGTTACGCAATTAGGGTGCTGTTTCTAAAGCCATGGTCAACTATTTTTTATCAAACAGAATAATACTAATAGGTACTAAGAAGATTGTGGAATTATAATTTGATAACAAACTCAAGGCAAGAATAATGGTAGACAAAACATCTTTTGCTACTTGTTTTTTAGAGATCACACATTTATAATAATCTACCTACTTCCATACTTTAATATTATAAATGTGAAAGTAACTCTATTTGTCTGTGTTTATTTGTCTATTTTGTTACTTTTCACTCCTAAACTACTGAACCTATCGTTATGAAGTTTAGTAGATAGGCATCCTGGGGGCCTGGAAAAGGACGTAGGCAACTTTTATCCTGAATATTTCTTAGAAAAAACCGGCCAAGTGCAAGTCATACACGCACAAGAAGGGTTCCGTTCCATTGACTATAAATATCATGTTTGTTGTATGGGAGCCCGCTTAAATATTTATTTTATACTGTTTTTAGTATTTGTTGTTATAGCGGTAACAGAAATACATCATCTGTGAAAATTTCAACTATCTAGCTACCACAATTCTTGAGATACAGCCTGTTGACAAACAGTTTTACCCTTTGGGTACGGAACCCTAAAAAAGATTGAAATACATAAAGACTAAGTCGCGGGCAACAGCTAGCGTTATTATAATATCTATGAGAATCGATGTCGGCGTGTATTGTGTTAGACATAGTTATAATAACATATAATTGCTCTTGTTCAGTGTCAAAGTTCAATACAAGTTCATAATTTCGTAATAAATTCAAATTATGAATACCTATATATAATACAGAAGCATACCTAATACAAAATACATATTTTGTATTAGGTATGCTTCTGTGACGTTATTTATCGTAAAACTGTACCATACACTTTTCACAAGAGCTAAAATAATAATGTACCTACATAAAAGTTTAATATATTGCATTAGCACAGTTTCAGAAGGCAACGTGCAGGCTACGATAACATCGCGAGTCGTTGAAACGGGTGACATGACTGCAAGAAGTGTTCCCGAGTCACGTACCACAGTGTAATTTGTACGTAATTGTGCTTGAATTTAAGCCGAGTCAACACGTCGCAGCCAAGGGGCCGCCGCGATGTAAGCGCTTGATAGTACATCAAATATATCCGAACCTAATTTAAATAGATAGGTAACGGTTTGTTGCGCAATGGGACATCGACCCGAGCCCGGAGTGAAGTCCATTTGATCACTTATGCATCAAACGCGTTCCGACACTCTCCCTCCCGCGGCCGCCACCGTAGCAGCCTCGCACCATCATACAACCATACTTAATAACGCTTTAATAGCTCCAGTCAAGTTCAAAAACGTTTCAAATTTAATAGTCGGCCTGTGTCACAGCCGGGCCGTATATCAATCACTTCTTGCTTTGATTTACATTTTTGTCATTAACACAAAAATAAAGCCCTGTGTAGGTACTTCAAACAGAAAAGACTGTTTGAGATGTTTATTACCAATATGATAAAAAAAATATGTGACATGAGTGTGTAGAGCTGAGTTAATTACCATTTTCAGTCTAATTAAGTAGGTGTGCAAAAATTAAAAAAAAGAAGCCCACTGCTACTAAAAAGTTCAAAAACAAGCTCAAGCTCCTTTAATAGCTCAGTTTAATCTCAGGTATGTTTTTCAGCTTTTTAGTATGTTATATTTTTTTTAAATCGATGAAAAGCTTAATAAGCTTCTTCTGTTTAGTGGTGAAGAGGTTTTTCATCGAAGAACTTGTAGGTTAGGTGCGCTCTCTAAGCACAAAACGTAAAAAAAGCTGTTCGAGGAAAAAAACGTGTCTACAAACGGTGCCCGTTGAAAAGGGTTCTACTGCAGTATGAGAATTCCCATAACATGAGCAACTTACTTCTCTAAGGTTAATTGATGGCGTACGGTTTGTGAATGCGTGCAAGAATGCTGCCCTTGCAGATTTACTGCTGTTAGTGGGGCAATAAATTGTTTATCCTTGTCTGTCGGTTTGGGCTCTCGTTTAACTACAGTAGGCTACCTCTGTAGGTTCCGGAACGCAATTTATTCCTATAGCGACAATTATACGGTAACGATCTGTTGTTTGCATTGAGGATTGTACTCACTGCGAGCATTGAGGAGAGTAGAATTTGTTTTGAAAAAGGTCTTATGGGAGGTTTTTTTATGCATGAGCACGTAACGAATAGCCGCTTTATTCTGTAATTTCACTGTGAATATTTTGGTGAAGTTAGCTTGAAGTGAGCTGTCATTTCAACTGATGCTAGGGATTGACACTATTGACAGCTCACTTCAAACTCACTTCACCTGAGTTTTTTCGGTGATATTTTGCAGAATAGACTGGTCGTTTTGCGAATCTAACCAATCACGAAAAACAAATTGTTTAGTACTTGGAAACGAATCTTTGTTTCGCGAATGAGTGTTCGTTGACTAAATGCTCGCGATAGCCTAACGAATGTTCGGAAGTCAAATTCACGTAGCGATTGTTCGTGGTGAATACCGTCCTTAGGATAATGATTTCTACAAATTATGATCCTTATAACGTAGAGTACCTATAGTATAGCAGCCTTTGTTGATGAAACGCATTTGAAGAAGCGCTCTTTCAATGATTCACACCTTTGATGTTTACGTCCAATTCTAAAATGTCAAGGATCTCTTTACGTTCTATGTTGTCCAACCTCAACCTCAATAGTATTATTCTTCTGGTTTTTCCTCTTTACGTTAGACATTGAGTACATAATTAATGTTTTTGTATGCAAGGATATAGACGTGTAGTCGTGGTGAGCAGAGAGCGTGTCTGGTGGCACTTCCCTCCTCTCCGGATCACTGCGCAGGATCGTCCGTTGAATTACTATCCTGGCAGAATTGAACTTTGTATGGGGTCAATTGCATTAAACTTACATGCACTTCGTTAGATTTAACGTTACACAACGTATACTTACTACGAATATACTACAGCTTTTGTATGCATTATGGGACGGTGAGGTTTATGAACATTAACGAGAGACGGGCGTGCTAAAGTTAAATTTAAACATTTGGTGGAAGCCACCCACATAGCACAGATCAATGCTGGCACAAGTTGATTATTCAACCATATCCCGGGGGAAATAATATTAATGTGGACATGGCGGCTCTTTTACGCACGTAGTCAGCAAATGGAGTTGGAATTTTGTGAGATGCGTGTGGTCACGAGCGCACGACCGCTATGTCCATAGACGCGGTTGCGTAAAAACTCTTCCGTCATTCAATGTAATACAGCAAAAACTTAGAAATTCGGTCTACCATTCCTTTTTTTGACAATCGAAAAGAAAACGTAAGTTTTATTTATGGACTAGTCTAGACTATCTAATCTTCATTGTAACTTACACAAAAGCGCTTTATCAATTGTGAAATTCTGACAGTCAATCTTAAAATATAATTCGTATTAAAGTCGAAACAGAATCATTGTTTTGGTATTTTAATAAGTGCCTATCAATACTAAAACCTTGTTAACTGTAATTGACTCATTTTGATGGATATAAGAGGACAAGATCAGCCGAAAAAGTTCCAAAGAAGCGTCAAGCGTTGTAAGAAAAGTCATCAATCAAGTGCTATAAAAAGGGAATCCGCATCGGGAGACAACATCTCGAGCGAAATTTATAAAAAATGATATTTTTTTCGTCAGCACTGACACAGGCAATTGAAATATCACTGAGATATTACGAAGAGAGATCAAATCAAATGCGAGCTTTTGGAAAAAATAATATTTTTTTTTCTCTTTATTAAATGTCAACGCATTCAACTTATAAAATTAATTTGTTGTGATTTATGTAAGCTATCTAAACGAACGATCTTCTGTTTTAGGTTAATTCTATTGATCCCTTAGGTCAACAATAGATATCTATAAAAATTCTCCACTACGAATAGATATAACATTTCACTGCGCTTCATCTCCCACTGAGTATATCGCAACATGTGTAATGCCAACTGTTCGACAACTACGACATTGTGAAACTGATCGAAGGCAAAACGGCCACTCCTAATACACCTATTTCAATATCTAAATAAGATATTTATGTAGGTATCTATGTTCATTAATTAGCGTGTATTACGAGAAACGACGAAGGTTATGTGATTATTGACAGAGAGCTTGGAAGCAGGTATTAGTGTCATATTTATCATACTCGCAGCCAGCGACGTGATAGTTCGCAATACGACCTGCATCGGTGCTGTGAGCCATTGCAAGTGAGAAATGTGATCAGAATACATAATTATAACACATACAGATATACACTCAACGGCTCACGCTGCAATTTAGATAAGTGGTAGGTATGTGGCCTTAACGGTCAGTGGTGGATAAATGAACTGCCACGGTCTAACATGTAGGTAGGTTAGGTTCCTACTTACTATCACTTCTTTTCCCTAAGGCTTGCACTGAGCAGAATACCTATCACATATTGGCGTGAGTTTATTTTAAGCAATACAGCAGCGCGATTCTGTAACCATCTCACCGTGAAAACTTAGGTGAAGTGAGCGTGGTGAATCTATTATTCCAACTAATGCTATGGGATTGACGCTATTGACAGCTCACTCTAAGCTCACTTCAACTAACTTTTTACGGTGAGATTTTTACAGAATCGATAGGTAGTAATTAATGGAAATAATGTTGTATTTCGTTAGGTTTGGAACATTTTATTCGAAAAAATTGATTGAAGTAGAGTAGGTACCTACTCACCGCGCGCGACCGTTACGTTAAAACGGTTTCGTCTAAAATAATGTTAGAAACTACTTTTTAACGTAATAAGTTTTCCTAGAACGTAAACATTCACTTATCGAGATAAAAATTTACCAAAATAATCCATTAAATTAATGATGGGCCGAACTAGAAATGGGGCCGTGACGCGGGTACCGGTCGCTCCCGCGGGACTCGCTCCATTTGTTACCCCGCTCCCGCTCCCGCGCCCGCTCCTCTCGTGCCAGTCTGAGCTGCTGTCACACTCCACGTCCACTGAAAGGCTCTTTGTCATTGATTATCCGAAATGCCGTGATCGGTCAACTGGTAATCATTTACCAGGGGGAAAATATTAACGAAAATTCTCCTTTCATTGGTAGTAGAAGGCGACTTAATCACTATTAAAGTAAAAGATTTCAATAAATCGGCAATATTCATCGGCTCTGCATCGATATCTACGTAATATCTGATTACGATCTCAAGCTATTCTGGAAGACGACTTTATCTAAAATTCAGAAAGTCAAAGAAGCGCAAAGTGTGTTCATCAAACGTAAACAAGCCGGTCTATTTTCGTTTACCTAATCTCCGGTACGGGAGCTTAACCCTTTCTAGGGTTGCCAGGTGATCGACATGATTCTATACACCTATTTATATTTGTGATACTGCGATGCAACAAAAACTTTGGAAAGCAATAGATACCATATTAATGTACCTTAAGGACGAAAAAAGTAGAGACGAAGAGAGGCTCTTCCAGGCATTTAAAATATCAGTAAGCGTGAGCGTGCGATCATGAAAAGTACTTATTGCCTTTATGAGAAATTCGAGTGAAACAATAAAACTGGACAAGGGAACGCTAGAGGTTGTTAAATTGGAATAATACGTGTCAGTAAGGTTTTCAGGAAACTGTTTATTCCTTATGGAAAATATAGCAGAAGTAGATATAACTCAGGATTAATATGGAAATTACAATAAAATGTAATGCGAAAACATAACCCGCCCACTTATGAATCATTATCTGTCAAAGTGTCACTAAGTGATCTATGATATTCCTTTTTTCTAAACCAGTCACGACCTCGTCACGTTTGAACTTTGGTATCCTACTGTTGATACTGTTTGGACGTCTGTTGAGTGTCAAGATTTGGTTCAAGACACGTCTGAATGAAAAAAAAATGACAGTTTGAAAAGCTCGATCCGACTTTAAGTGCTAAGTACATTTATATCATTGGCATGGAAAAAATATAATTGTAGAGAACATGAATAATAAAAATATAACATTAAGTTATATTCTTACAGTAATAGGTTTATGTTAGCAGTATATTTCCAGCCCTATCCCAGTATTAGCGAGCGTGTGCCCGCGGCTCTGTTCCGGACGTGAATGGCGTCGTGAGGAGTCGTGCCACGGGCCGCGACTCGCGAATGAAGACGCTCCCATCCATTCCGCTTGCATACTTGCATCACTGCCATTTTTGCATAATACTCGCTTTATTGCAACCGCGCTGAATGTCAAACGGTACGCCAAATCCTCTGATATTATATGCTTATACAGAATAATTTATTTGTACTAGACATGTCAGTGGGCCGCGGTGCCGCCCTCCACACAAAAGTAATTATATGGACGTCACCCCCACCCTTTTTTTGTGGATTGGAAATCATCAAAAGACCTCTCCCGCTCTGGGTGAAGCGGAAGGGAGTGTCAGACTTTTACTAACTAAAACCCACCCATGTTCCTCCACTTGCCTATGCACCAAGGGCCCCGGTATCTCTTTCGATCTACCCGCGGCCCTGGCAGGCATCGGTCCTTATGGACCCCGACACGCTGTACTGACATCTCTTTGAGGCGCGCGCGGAACTCGACGCCGCGGGCCTGGTCCTTACAGGGTGGGGAGCTACTGGACGTCGTCGCCCCCTTCGGTTTAAAATTACTTAGCTATAGGTACAAAACGTGATACTGGCGCCGAATTCCTTGTTCACAAACTAAACTAAATTTTTAAGTTCAATGAATCTTTTTCTTTCTTTTACGTTCAGAAAAGGACAGAAGACATTTGCACATTAATAATTGTCGCCAAAACAAAAGAATTCCCATAAACACTTCATTCATGTTTCGCTGTATATGGTACCTTCTTGTTCGCGTCCATTTGTTTAAGTCAATATTGTGACTTACATCACAGTTTTGGGCCTTCATGGAAACCTCAAGTATCTAGAGATTGATGTTTACATGTATGTATGGGGTCGTACCGTGGTAGGGTAGGTAAACAATGGACTACGCAAATAAAGCAAATGTAAATACGAGAAATAATTGCTTCGTGTTGTGCCAAAAGTTGTTTAATTTAGTATTAATATACCTCCGTGTTAAAATATTCTATTAGTTGCTTTTCAAATGCTCAACGATTCTTGCATGCAAAGATACATACTTGACAAGCAACCTTGTGTTTGATCATCTTCAGACTTTTGACATTCACTTTTTATTATGACATTTAGGTTGCATTCAAATAGCATATAATTTTAGTCGATACATTGCTGATATTTAGATTTTAGAGCGGAAAAGGTCGTTTTAAAACGCTAAATATGTAGATCTTAAACGTATTTTAGTACGAAACGCTACTTTTCAGTTTTATTCGTTTTGTTCGAAGGAGTCACAAGGGAAATCTATGTAAGTACCTACAATTGGAGACAAGCATTGATCACAATAAAGAAAATACGCCTCAAAATATGTCTAATTCAGGGCTAAAGTATTTAGTGAGTTATTAGTTACTTACTAGACCTATATCTAGTGGCCATCGTCACTAGACATTCTTTGGTAAATGTTTCTTTAACGACGTGACGTGCTAGCGACAGGTTAATTGCAAACACAATATTGTGTTCAACGGTATTTTGAAATAAAACATGTCACCTCGCATGCAGCGGACCAGCTGCTCGAGCGAGCTGACACCTAATCTTTATGCCGCCGTTTTTATAATAACAATGTCTTGCTTGATGTTATCGCCGTTTCATTCTATATTCTACCATTCATATATTGTAATTAAATAGATATTTCCTCACCTCTGATTTAATCACAGTTACTTAGAGCAAAGAATTCAAAGAACACATAGATACTAATATTAACGTCATTGCGAAGCTATTGTGTCCGACTAAAACAATGGAGTCTTACAGTGTGAGAATAGACGTAAATGGATCAGTAAAAGAGCAAATTATCGGGAAACAATCGAGGAGTGATGTAGAGTCGGTGACTCACGGGCCTGACACTGACTCACGGACGGCGCTAACAGATATTCTGGGAATAGCAAATAGCCTTGACAATCGCAAGTAGATTGTTCAACGGCCCATGTCTCCGAAATACGTCAACATGAACTGAACAAATGAATGTGGATAAGTATTCCAATTGTCATGACTTGCTTCAGACATGACACTGATATTAAATGGAAATGAATTCCAAGAATCTGTTTGGGTAAAAATGTTGCTAAGACTTGATTTAAGCCAGGTTGTTTTATAAAATACTAACGTTGATTATAGGCTATGCAATCTATTCAAGGTGTCTTTAAGGAACACCCGTTACGTTAACAAGCATCTTATATGTCTAAGATTAATATTGTTCACCACTTTAATAAATCTTATAGGATATCTTATTTCAAAAGACATAAATCTGGTCCATTGTACCGACTGTACGTGTGTCACGACCAATCTCAGATATAACCACCAAAATTTAGCGAATAGTGCGGGTCACAATCGGGATCGGTATCGTATCGCTAGTCGTAGGGATCGAATGCGTCAGTTGTTCGATTCCATCGAATAAAGATAAATGGGTCTGTGAGTGCGGGCTAGGAGGGTGTGGGGAATATGAGGGTGCAGGGGCACGGGAGCACGGGGGCATAGGGCTAATTGGCTGTCAGCTATGAGTCCGGTTGTACACGGTTCTCATTGCACGCTGAGTGGCATAGACGGTTAGCTGACGCCCCTGGCCTGTCCTGGTGACATGCGGCTAAAACAAAACAATGACGCCTGATTGGATTGGTTAGGTAATATCTGAACCATATCTCCTACATACGTAACACATACTACCTACACCGATTAGGAGTTCGCCACGTAGAGATAATCAGATTACTGTGGGAGTAAAATCTTGGTTAACTGAAATCGCGGGAGTTTGCTAGAGTTTTGAGTTTGGGTGTACAGCACTGTCTCTATAATTTAAAGTTAAACAGGTAGAACTAACAACTCGTAAGGTAGGTATAAGTATACATATGCATAAACAGACAAGTGTATGACCGCTAAAAGCAATTCCTAAAGTTCCCTACATGTTATAAGTGATTTACCGACACAAGCTGTCACTCCACAGTTCTGATAAACATAAAATTGCACAGTGCGTATTGTGGGGTAGACCCTGCTTAAAATATATGTGTACATAAACAAAAAGTTTGAAAACGGGTAGGATACGTGACTTGAAATGTTAATGGAGACATCGCTCACGGTGACGTTTACTGAGCCGCTGTCCTTAACACTTTTCCTCAACATTTTTTGCGGGTTTGTTTTACTTAAGTTATTCTAATTGATATAAATACATAGTTACTCCACAGTGGTATAAACAAATATACTCGCAACAGACTTTTAGAACTTTTAGTCTTAACCTTCAGGAGCTTTCAACCCCAAGGTCTTCAGCCTTAAGGAGAATTTAACCTTTAGGAGCTTTTAGCTTTTTTTTTTAAATGTTATAAACCAGTGCTTGACCGCGATCCCGCCTGATGGTAAGCAGTGATGCCATCAATGGTGGTAAAGCGCACTAGTTTATTATTAGCCTATTCACTCTAGCCTTGAAGACACTTAAATTGTAATCAGACGGGAAGACCGCCGCAGGCAAATTGTTCCAGTCCTTCGATGTACGCGGTA
>VKGM01001675.1:0-11302 GCA_007844875.1 Busseola fusca | reverse complement strand
GCCTATAATCTTCCCACTGGGACACAGGCCTCCTCTTGGTGAGAGGGAGTGTGCCGTAATGCACCACGCGGGCCCAGTGCGGGTTGGTACATGTCACACGTCTTCGAAGTTTTGGTTCTAGGATATGCCGGTTTCCTCACGATGTTTTCCTTCACCGGTTTGAGAGCAGTTGTGATGAAATAATTTACACAAACTAAAGCGCCTGACGGGGTTCGAACCTACGACCTACAACTTGTAAATCGCGGCCGTTACCACTAGGCCACCGCTGCTCTCCAACTATTGGATAGTTAATGAATAAATAAATAATGAACAAATCGAAAGTTATGGAATAATGTTTAATTTTCTTCTTCGTTATATTCAAGATTATATTTTCCTATGACTTAAAATTACCTTACCCAAAATCTCTTCATAATTTAAAATTCAGAATGTGCCGGTTCCTTCACGGCAGTCAAAAATTATGTTGAAATTAACATGTAAAAGTTTAATCATTCCACGGTTTATATCTCTTAAGCCAGTAATTTGTGAATCATGTTCTTCCTTAAATTTATCTATATAATCCAGCTGGAATACACCTAAATATCATTAAATTGCTGCTGGAAAGATTTTTGCGTCATTTCTTCTTCCCAGGTAACGCGAGTGACGAAGAAGGGGCGTTTTCGGTTAGGCGTGGTGGCTAGTTTGGATAATTCTTGATTTTTATTATCAGGAAGCTGATCAACGTCAGAGACAACCAAGTTTACCTAGACACCTACATGAAGAGTCATCACAGAGCCGATTCTTACTTCCTCGGTATGGCCATGGGATATATCATCACAGTGTACAGTCCTGCCAAGTACAGAGGAGTTATTTCTAAGGTAAGCACATGGATGTTTTTTACATTTCTATGGGTGAACGGTTATGCTAGCCAGCCTATGTCTCACTGCAGGGCAAAGACATAGTTCTCCCTTTTTTGCACAATTCCGTCTTGTGCCAATGCGGGGTCACTCCTATAAAAATCAAGTTCGTCCAGTCATCATCATCTTTGCCAGTAAAAAAATACCGTATTATTTTATTTAAATGAGCTTTTCATGAAAATCAAAGACGATTTATTTTAGGATTGAATGGATAGAATTCAAATAATTTAATCTTGGAAAAGAGGAGAGACTTTTATAAGGCTTTGAACTGCGATAACAAATTAGCGATACGATATTATAAGTCGAAAGCCAGGATATTAAATATAATAAAAAAGGATTCTCCAAGTTATATGCATATTTTTAAGTCTCGATATAATAGAACTAACGCTCATATACAAAAAAAAAAATCGTAATAAACTGGTCGTCATATCATTAGATAAAATATCTAGTTTATAATGTACCATTTTCCAAATATTCCAGGAGTTTTCCTACGTAGGCCTCGCAGCAGCCTTCATGCTAGGTCTGAAAGTGTTAACAGCGGCCCCAGCATGGTGCCTTGGGGAATATAACGCTTGGAACGCTGCAGTGTATGCGGCCTTCAATAGAAACTTATGGGCCTTGGCAACCTGTACTTGTATCGCGATTACAGAATATGGGGATGTCCGTAAGTAGATTTTAATTTGTTTTTAAGATTAACTTATAAACTGTTGGCTTGTCAAATGCCTGTTTTAATGCAAAAAAAAGAAACAAGCACTGTTCCTCATAATTGGTTACTATGCGAGTTAGCCACTTAAAAGTTAATCGTTAGTCTTGATTTCCACACAATGATTTTTATCCATCGTAATTCAGAAGTGTAGGACATAGATATTATTTTTGAAATATATTATCGTTTGTCATGATTTTAACCCACAACCTGAAGTTTCAGAAATTGGTGTTTTGATTGATTCACCAGCACCCTAACTGCGAAACACACTATCAATCACAATCTAAATCATTTTAAAGCATATTGCTAATCCATTGCCAAATTAAATAATGCAATTGAACTGTAACAATGCAAGACATTGCTACTTTACACATTTTTTACTATTATACAGGTCCGTCTTTTTGATAAGAACTGCTTTGCTAATCGCAGTCAGAAAATACATGCCCAAATCCCCGTTCTTAATAATATAGTTACTTGCTATACGGGTAGAGAATTCAACCAGGAAACTACGTTGGAACAATTAATATTAGCTAGGCTAAGAAAGGACAGCTATTCGCTTCAATAATTATAATACCCTAGCTAAGTTAACTTCTGACAAAGCTGATGTGTATTTAAAAACGCATAACAGCGGAAAATAAACTACTGAAAGACAATTAAATAATTGTTTTTCAGAGGGAAACTGAACACAAGGAAGTGATGATAAAATAAATAATGATGGCTGGTCCGCCATTAATTATTCTTTGATAGAATAAACACTGTTTATTTATTTTTGACTGGCAGCGCCCCGCAGTTGCTATTGCTATAAATATAGATAGGAAAAATCTGGCCTAATTTTCGACCAATTACAAGACCGAGGATTATAAAAACTCGTAAAATTTCAACAAACCTTTAATAAAGTTTAATAATTAATAAACGAAGCATATGAATAATTTTACGCTGTGAAATATGAAACTGAAATGCCAGGAAATGAGTTGCTAGAATTCCTTTTAATCCCTTTAACTAAATATACTCATGCTTCGGGCATGTTGAACATAGCTTCTTTTTTTTCTAATTTCCCGGGAGGACCCTTAGTTTTTCCCCGATAAAATACCGGTATTATATTTTTATCTCAGTTCCAAGTATGAATTTTAACTGTTTCATCTAATTCTACTTTCTCTGTGATGAAATATTCTTTGGAAAATATCACTTTTGTCTTTTTCTTGCATAGTTGATTCATATACTAGATTCTCGTGTACTTATCCCAATTTATTTACGGTTATTAGTTAAAATTAATCTACTAATAAATAGGGTCACATTCAATTTGCCAGCGAAACTTCACGGTCATGGCGGGTATTGTTATGTAAACATGATTGATAAAAAAAATTATGATGTTCCTTTCTTTTAGGGTCAACGACCGTTGGTGTACGTATAAGTTTAAAAATGTATTTTTATATTTTAGAGTCATCACGTCTGTAAAGTTTATATATAAAAAAAAAACTCATATTTCAGGCACTACAGATGATCGATGACCCCAAAAACTCATCAAAATAATTTATTTTTTGTTTGATCACGTTTAGATATCGTTTCATCATATCTGCGGAGTTTCTGTAGCAAGTTTTTGCATTTTGCATTTATTATGCGCACGATAGTCGGCATTTGAAGCTATAAGACAGTCACACAAATGACAGAACGTGCGGTCGTGATTTACATTAACACGGCTCAGTTGCCAAAAGAAAAACTATGCCTTTGTTAGCTTCATGCTGCTCATCACATAAGACCCCTTAAACTATATGTCAGATAACAATATATAAAAGCAAAACATTTCAATGAAAACGGAACGACCTATAAGTATTCGTAAAAATAATGGTTTCGAAAAATACATGACCGAGTATCGACTATTTAAATATTCTGGCTAAGATCATCATCCAAGACCAGCTCCATGTAAAATACACTTATTCAGTTGAATCCGGTTAGACTGGAAACAGACCCCAACATAGTTGGGACAAGGCTAGGCAGATGATGATGAGAGAAAAATTAACGTCTTTCAAAATAAAAGAGTGTTCTCTTTTGTTACTGGATTTTACGAAATGTTACTGCAGTTTCCTTTTTAAAAACACTCGAGTTGTAATGCCATTGGTTTTTTTAATAATAACTGTGATAACTTCATTTTCATCTAAAGACATTTTATGTACGACAAGACCGTGTCTAAACATATTTTTTTCATTACAGAAAGCCTCAGGAACTTCATGTCCTGGCCCATCTTCACGATACTCAGCCGCCTAGCATACGGAGTCTACATAACACATTCCCTAGTACTAGAGCGGTTCCTTTTCTCGCAACGGAATCCGATGCACTATGACATGTTTAACCTGGTACGTATGTATTTATGATTGCCTAGTACCAAGGAGTAGTACCCACAAAACGCTAGCCTCATACAGCGAGTCAAAACAGGTGCACACACATACATATATGCGTATAGCTGTACAAGAATCTTTTGTCGTGTAGCCAAAATCGGAACTAACGCCGATATCTTGTTTTTCAATACAGTAAATAAAACAATTGCTCAAATGTTTACCAACAGCGCCCCCCTGTCAACGTCATTCAAATTCCAAAAACCTTCAATACAAAGAAACAAATGCCAGTCGCGGGTGCACTTGCACTCGTACATAAGCGAAGAGTGTGTTTTCAATCGTTGCATAAAGCCGACCATCGTACCTACCCGTTTATGTTGTGCTGGTACTAGGAATTTCACTTTTATTACGTTATTTGTAAATACGTAGATTACTTTTGCAATTTCATTTACTGTATTTTTCTTGGAACTGCACTACGACGAGTCTGTAAGCTTGGGTTTCTAGTTAAAGGTTGTATGTTGTTTGGCTAAAATTCTTTAGGTTTGATTTTGCCAATATTATGCCAAATGTGGCTTTTGGAGTGATAGTGAACTTGCAGATCTTTTATTGCAACGGTCCTTAAAAAAGCCTATGTCAGTCAGTGGCAGTGTATATTAACTGCCGGCACTTCTCCATAAGAAATGACCAATTGGATTCATGCACCTAGCTTCTGTCATTCCATAAGTGCCCGTGTAGGTTTCATATGAAATATTTCGAATTCAGTATGAAAAAAAGTTAAAAGTCGAAGTAAGAATTATCAAGTCTTCTAGTAGTCGGCCTTATTATACCAAGAAACAAATGATTACGATATTATGTCAAGACATCATAATCTACATATAAGTCCAACAGAAAATGCTGGTACTCACAAGCTATATCCAACTTGATAAACAATCTGCACACCCCAACACTGTTCAGCTTGAACATACAAAGTTCTTAATTGAATTTCAGATACTAAACGGTATTGGAATACTCCTACCGTCGGCACTGCTAGCGGTACTTCTGTGGCTATTCGTGGAGTCGCCGCTGAGCAACTTGGCTAATCTCGTTCTAAGTCCTGTGTGAGTATGCTGATAGTTAAATACTAATAACACTAATAGATTGTGGCGGGAAGATGTTATATACGTGTTGCTACAAGATGTAGATGCGAATGGTGGACTGTTTTGAGAAGATTAAGATCGAGATTTTGCTGTAGCAACGAATGATAACCCGATAGATGGAATACATGGTGAAACCGAATGCTTTATTAGTTTTAATCTAAAGTTCGTTCGATATAGCTTGAATGTCTTAAAAATGGGATGAGGAATTTTTATAGTCTTAAAAGTCGTTTTTATTACTAGTCTTAGGATGCAGAATAATTCGAAAGACTTTGTTTTCTTTTCTTGTAGGGTGTGCCTCCTCAACACAATCTAGCGATGGAATTATATTAAGATTATGACTGTTAATATAAGTTCATCTGTATTCACTTCCATCTACATGATTATATACAACAGGCTAAAACAAACTCCTTCCTTCCTTCTCCAATTCACTACATTCAAACATCTTGAACAAGTGAAATAACTAGCAAAGGCGAATAAGCTACATACATGATTTTATTTCAACTCTAAACAAACTGTTTCCTTTACCGTTTCAGTAAGAAGCAGACGGCGAATGGGATTGAAAACAAAAAGGAAATCAACGGACATACTAAGATTACAAACTTGAAATATACAAAGGCATTGTGATACAAGAGATCTTTGATCTTTTTAATGAAGTAGGCCTTATGTTGTTGTAGATTTTTTTTTTAATTGTTATAAACTAGTACTTGACCGCGATCCCGCCTGATGGTAAGCAGTGATGCAATCGTTGATGGTGAAGCGCACTAGTTTATTATGATACTATTGTAGAACTTGCTTTCTTAGCTAAAAAAAAAATAAGTAAAGATTAAGGACAAAACTAGTGTTGTTTTAGCTGTAATATTGTGATATGAATTCGACAGGCGACCGAAAGTCGGGTGTAATCTCAAGTGCCAATATTAAGTCTTGATTTTTTTAGGATAAGGAATAATAAATTGCTTTTTTACTGCGTATTTATTGGGGCTTTCCTTTGTGTTTATAGAATGTAAGAAAAATAACGTAACCAATCGACTAATGTAGAAAGAAGAAAGCATAATATTAAGATTTTTGAGCGCCTGACAAAATTATGTTAGCAAGTAATATGTAGTTTGCTATTTGAATCTATTACTTTTTTGACAGGCAAATTGTTCAGGCGGCCACCACAACGTCAAATCAAAATTGTTTTTAATCAAATAACAACATATAGATATTAAACTGGTCACGTAAAGTTACTTGCAAAACACATCTTTAGTGCATAAATATAGATTTCTATATTTTGTTGAGTAATTTATTAGTATTAAAACAGCTTAAAGTCTGCCGACCCCGTAGCGCCGTGAGGAAGTGAATCATACTTGTAATCCTATAGCAAATAATGTAATACATGAACGATTCAGTAACCCACAGGAACATAACTCAACCACCGTTGAAACTTTTAAGACCGCTACGATCCTAATTGATGTGGCTTCAATAGACATAGTTGTACATAATTCATTCATACACATGTATAGGAAGTATTATATACTTAACATTGCTCTAGTTTACACATCATATAATATTTCTCTGAGAGAAATTCACGTTTAGACTAATTTCGTAGTGAAAGAAAATATTGGGAGGAATGTCCGTAGAACAAAAATAATAAAAAGCATTTATTTCAGGTAACCCAAAAGCATCTATACAGCAACCAGAATACATACATACACAACACATAGGACAGATGATACCGGACACAGCTAGAGCAACATGCCTGCTACAGCTATGTCCGATATACGGGCGTCAAACCTCCCGGCAATCATCACCATGCATGTGACATCGACCAATCCGCACTGGGCCTGCGGTGTGGAATACAGCCCACTCCCTCTGACCAAGAGGACGCCTGAATCCCAGCAGTGGGAACATTATAGGCTGATCATGTTTTGTTTGTTGTAAAATAATTAACTTTTCCCGTATGTTTTGTGCCAAGGAAGCATGAGCGACAACACTCAAAAGATTACGATTCTATGAAATACTCGACAAAGAAGGCAATCCCTCCCTTCCACGCGTAGCGTGGCTGTTGTAAAACACGGTTGAGAGATTACGTCGAAGGGATGAGTGGCACAATGCTGTCTGCAAATAACAACGAAGTGAGATCTACGATCTACGACAAGCTTAGTAACTATTTCATTGTCTCTTGCGACCATTTATTGGATATTATTTATTGAAACAGGGTTTTTATATATATAATCATGTTTATGTTTACCCATCTATCATCATCGTCTATATTTATGTTACAAATTGACATAACGTCAATTTGAACAAGTTAAACAAATATAGACTTTATTTTAATGAATATTACGTTGATTTCATTAAAATAAAGTGAAGGTCAGATAGGCAGTCGCTCCATGTAAATTACTGGTATTCAGCTGCATCCGGTTAGACTGAAAGCCGACCCCAACATAGTTGGGAGAAGGCTAGGCAGATGAGATGATGATTACGTTGATTTTATAGTGACTAGCACTATTGAAAAAAGCATAAGAATGTTTGAAGTTATAGCGTAAACTGTAACTGCAATTATCTATCTAACTTTTTACGAAAAACCTAGCCAGATAACTTATTTATAAATAAAACAAAAATCACGTAAATCAGACAGCTGATTATAGAGCTGTAAGCTGTAACTGGCAAACAGATGGAGAGTAGTAACGTTTTGTAGTCGACGGAAGGGAAAAGTACTGCACCAATCTCCCTTATTTCCATGTGAAGCTAATTATTTCATCCACACAAACTATATCAGAATGTTCATTCAGTCATGACCGCTGTTGAAGCCTAACAAATGTTTATATAGAATTCAATTCAACCTGATTCAATTCCACGGCTGTTATTGGATTTAAAGGCAGGTAGGGATATTAATCCTGTCACGAATGTTTCGATTACTAGAATTCGATACGAGTTTTATCGGTGTCACTGGTATCGGGTGTCTTTAAGTACTGTTTGTTTTGAAGACAAAGTAATTGGGAAGGCGGATTTCTTGTAAAATATAAAAATCGATTTTGTTGTTTTGATTGATTTTGGAACCGGAGAGATGAAAAGTAGTTGTGTCTCTCTTGCAAAAACTTATATAAATACGTAACTAAACAAAATTAATTATTTTTTTCAGCAAGTGGAATTAACAAAAGACTATCATCATTTACAGTTGGTTTTCACAACGTCGGACATCAAAGCCTCTAATGACAACAGCATGTTCCATTATCTTTATTAGTCAACAAAAGATAAATATAAACACAAGAAAACTAAACAATTTACTTTCTTGAACAATACGGTAGCATTATCTTTTCAAAGAACAGTTTAACTTTTAGGTATATAGACGACATTCTAGTTTTATAGCAGGCTAAAGGAGGGGCGCTCCAGGAATATGTGATTGCTTTCCTAGATTAGTTTCTAGAATTAGGTTGTTCAGAAATTATAGTACGCATTGAACCAAGAACTGATACGGATAACGATTATACTGCTGGTGTATATCGGTTTATCGGTGTAACCGGATTATGACCTAGTATTAGTAAGCGGAGCTGCGGATCTTAGAGTCTCCGATTTGATCTTAATGATGGCTGTAGTAGGAAACTTACCTCAGGTTTTATTTAAGTGTCTAATAATGGTAAAATCAATAAATTCCACGGTTACTTTAATCATTAAACATTCCGAAATTTTGTAGGTTTTAATTGTTCGCCATTTTCTAGTATGAGTGACAAAAATAATAAAAGTACATTATATGTAGTTTTAAAACTTTAGAGAAATGTACGAGTAAACATTTCAATCATCCTCAAAACGTTAAAGGAAAACATTTTGAGGTTGCAGCATGTCCTACAACCACAAATTTGAAGACATGTGACATCTAACAACCCGCATTGAGCCCGCGTGGTGGATTACGGCCCACTCCCTCTCATATAGAGGAGGCTGGTGTCCCCGCAGCGGAAACATTTAAGCCGATTATAGTTATGCTTACATCTATATCATATGTTAATTTTAGTTTATAGTCCATTATCCCATGAAGACGCCCTTAATGTGCTTTCCCTGGGGCAAAGCCATAATCAACACACTTGACTGGCAGATTGAATTGTATTATGTTATTAGTAAGTAAATGGACAATACGACACTTTAATACACTCTGCATGGTAATTGCGTAACACACTATCGAGTAGTAAAGAGCTTCATTTTGACAGTTCAACAACATTCATTGCACTGTTTACGTTGTTGAGCATGCATATTTTCCGAACATATGGAGCGATGGATTAGCAATAAGCTTCAAAATTATTCAAATTGATAGTAGTAGTTTTACGCAATTAGTAGGTCGAAAATTTGGTTAGAAATTACAGTTAAGAGATCTCCTATTTTGATTTTGGTAATACTTAACGTGAATTTAACTAACATAAAATAGACGATTGTAGGTTTGTTAGTATTTAATATCGTCGTATTCAAATTGACTTCAGGCTTAATCATAAACTGATGCGTAAGTACTAATTAGAATCAATCATAGCATTCGTCGTTATGTGATCGTCATAATTAATCGTCTCGTTAATTACCATATCAATTAACCGTAAATCAATAGGTATGCTGGATTCCATATCCACAAAACAGTATCATGAACGATAAGAAATCTATTTCATTACTATGTTCTTTCTAAATATTTTCTTTACCATTGTAGCGGTATCTACAACGCCACATGCGAACAACGCGTCATACTGACGTTACGCAAATACTGCATCTCGCAAGCAGAGTTTACCGCGCAACTAGCACACATACAACTTCCCAATATCAACCGTTGGGCAAACTGGTGACCCCGAACATGAACGTCAGCGCAGCCTTCGTGCAAACACTCAGCGTGACGTCATCATCATCACTCTCGCAAGCTTCACTCACGTCGGGGTCACCAGTTTAGAATATGACGCTATGAGGAATAGGGTGTAAAGTTCACTCATCCTCCATAGAAGAGGGAGGATCCTCCGACCAGACGTGTGTTGTGTCTGGCGGGCACTTGTCCAACGGTTGATGTTGGGAAGTTGTATGTGTGCTAGTTGCGTGGTAAACTTTGCTTGCGAGATGCAGGATTTGCGTGACGGCAGTATGACGCGTTGTTCGCATGTGGCGTTGTAGATACCGCTACACCATTAATCCAAATTCGAAATATCCCAAATTCCCTAAAGCAAATGCTTCTACAGAGCATCCTATGTTCATTTCGCATTAAACTTAAGATAAAGCCGCGCCTACACTGTCTCTTTGTCACGTTGACGAGGCTTGTCACGCAGACGAGAATTGTCACGTCACGATATTGAAATATTCAGACGTTGCTAATTAAAGCTCATGAAGATAATCTAAATAACTGGTCTAAGGTTTATGTAAGGAGAATTTATTCTTGAAGAGTATAATTTAAATTGGTAGAAGTCGGTTTTTCTTTCTCGTATTTAAACGAAAAAAATGACTATTGTTAGCTCATTTCTTTTTAATCTAAACAGCATTTGTTTCTTTGTAGGAACACTGTTTGTGGACTTCTTCCACGGTTTCATCAAAGGCAAGATGTAATTATGGCTTAGTGAGTTTTCATTTGGATACGGTTTTCTAAAACACTACGTAACTTTTCCTGTGTCGGTTCATTTCAGTAATTGTTTGAATACATTGGCTCGTACTATTTTACAGCGACATAATTTGCATCGTAATAGATTGATTTTCAACTAAATTATCATGTAGGGGCAAACCCCCTAATTTGTCATCAACAAATAATACAATTACGTTTTTCGACACAACAGGCGTCATAGCACCACCCCCAATTACTCCCATATCTAATACCAAACCATTTATGAAATAAAAACTTCTTGATTGTTCCAAAACCGTCACACATTATGAGAAACGGGATCCCTCTCATTTGTCTCATTCATCATTGTTCTTAAAGCCTACCACAATTTTAAGGACAGAAGACCCAGTTATTTGTGCACTTACAACTAATCAAAAAATACTGAAAATAACACGCCTGTTAGATCCTTGTTTTTGGAGACATTGTATTAATTCAGTAGTCGTAATTCAAATGACTCCTATTTCAGAAACTTTTCTGCTCCACTTTGGCTTTATTCCGGCCTTTTCAGGGCTGCCAGATGTTACAGATATTTAAGACTCTAAATCTAAATATGAAATAATTTTTTGTATCAACTGACAAGATTAAAACATTAGCCCGAAGTTGTATTTAATTGAAGCTTCAATAATTATGAATTGTTTGTACTTCTATAT
>VKGM01001654.1:8889-19680 GCA_007844875.1 Busseola fusca | reverse complement strand
ACCAGCACCCTAATTACGTAACACATTATTAATCGGAATCTGCATCATTTTGAAGCAAATTTCTAAACCATTGCTTCATAAGTTCGAAACATTTATCTGCACAACACGTAAATAACGCAATGAATGTTCAATCGATACCAACTAGTCTCAATTATTTGCCGAAAATGTGTTCGCCGATTAGGCTGCTGGTCGTCCATTTGATTAAGGGCTGATTTTTCCAATGCCAGATAATTTTACCGGAGGAATAATTTTGAATGTCTTTATCAGTTCTGCCATATAAATACTGTCCGAAATCAATTTTATTCCACGAATAAAAATTATATCCATAGATTTTTTTCGACAAAACTTTCGTCTTTACCATAATATGTCAGCAGCCTTTTGAGGACTCCTTTGGTAACATTGATTGATGTTACTTAGATACGGTACGGAAGCCTCTTAGAGTGTTTGTGAATAGCTATGCAAGAGTCTTAGATAGGACGACATACATAGCTATAATGTTGTAATTAAGGCATCGAATAGGTACATGTACAGTACCTTTTTTTTCCGTAGATGGGAAATCATCAAATGACCTCTCCCGCTCTGGGCGGAGCGGAAGAGCGTGTCAGACTTTTACTGACTAAAACCCACCCATGTTCCTTCACCTGCCTATGCGCCCCAGAGACCCCGGTTACTCTTTTTCAAACGCTCCACGGCCCTGGGGCAGGCATCGGTCCTTATGGACCCCATGCTATGCTGACTGCATCTCTTTGAGGCGCGCGCGAAACACGACGCGCTGTCGACCCGGGCCTGGTCCTTGTACCTACCTACACTAACTGGTCAGTGCTAAAGATCCGGAACTTTCGTTCATCCGGCTATTCAAGCGACGCTGATACCTTATCGGTACTTCCCATGCTGTAAATCTAGATGGTCTTGCTACAATTTTCTTCTTGCAAAGCAAGCCCAACCGCTAATTACGCAATTAGGTGAGTACTAGTTTCCGCATGGGAGCCTTTATGTGGTCCACATTTCATTTCCTTTCTGGCTTCGTAATAAAAACTTATATTTCTCCATACATAGTGTCATCGGGAAACGAACTACACCTATGACATAACAAGAAACAGGAAGTGGCACTAAGTTAATCTTAAATACATAAAAAAGTGTACCTTGTGCAATATCTTGCGTCTGCGCACTTATTTGTGGACGGTAAAAAAACATAATGGCGGTCGTGAAATTAATGAACCGTGTACAGAAACTAATTTTTACTTTCCACGCCCGTGTCGCTAAGAAAGTCTTGTGCGTAGATTGGATTTTAATAATATAATGCGTCTGTGTAAACATTGTGAAACAACAATATCGATTGGGTAAGTTTACGTTTTATACGTATCTAGTAGTCGTAATAGTAACTATCTAGGTACTTATCCTCAGTACCTATTTCTGTAAGTACGTTGATATTTTAAGACACTTTACACGTCAACATTTTGACACTAAGTAGATGTGGCGCCAGCATTTCATAGCTGACTGATTCCTGACAAAAAATGCCGAAACTAACTCAAAGGTCATGGTCTCTTTCAAGTTCAAACATTAGGTATATTATTGGGAGTTAATATTGAATCTAACAATGCAGGGCTAGTTTGGAAGGGCATTTTGAAGAAAGAGCCATTGCAGCTTTGAGTTGACCTGCATCATTAGGTACGAATTCTAAATTTAAATCATGAAAAATTAATTTACCTTCATACCAGACTCAAAGGCCTTTACAACGCAGTATCTAGTCACTACTGAGGTAAAGTAGGTAAGTATTAATGATTTATGTAGATAATTATAAAACATAAGTATAGATAGATAGGTTCTCAATGTTCACAAACACGCAAGTTTTAATAATCAGTAATTTTATAGAAATCTTAATAAAACAATTACCGGAAGATGATGACGACAATGAATGGCCAATTAATAAGATTATTATTATCAATCGGGTAATTAACGACGGTTCAGGCATCATTTACGATTAGACACGGCCACGAAATGGTTTAAGGTCGCATGCTGAGCTTCTATGTTGTTATTTAATTTAATTCTTTTGTTATAACATTATCTATTGAGCTTCCCAAAAAGATTGGCATACAACTTGGAAGAATGTGCGAAATTAAAAGCTTTTGCCTTACTAATGATGATACTAGGTACTAGGAATAAGTACTATATTCCTTTGTCTTTCTCCTATTAGTTACTCTCCTGCGGGATAATTCCATAACACACTATGTACCAGTAGCAAAGGGCTTCTTTTTGACAATTCATCAACATTCATTGCATTATTTACTTTGTACAGACACATTCTCGCCTCCCGAACAAGCAGGCTTCCGAAAAGGCTTCAACACCATAGACCACATACATACGCTGCGGCAAGTTATACAGAAGTCCGAAGAGTATAACAAACCACTATGCTTAGCGTTTGTGGACTATGAGAAGGCCTTCGATTCGATCGAGACTTGGGCGGTGCTACAGTCTCTCCAGCGGTGCCAAATTGACTACCGGTACTTCGAGGTGATAAAGTAACCTTTATACTCTGCAGGATTATCTCCAAGACCTCGCGCCTCTTGGCATACCTGGAAGGTAACGATCTCCTCAGTGACCGTCAGTACGGGTTTCGCCGCAATTGGTCTACTGGGGACCTTCTTGTGTATGCCACTCACCTATGGGGTGAGGCCCTCGAGAGGAATGAGGAAGCGATTGCCGTCTCCTTAGACGTCTCGAAGGGCTTCGACCGGGAATGGCACGATAGCCTTATTGGTAAGCTTCCAGTGTACGGCATTTCCCCTAGTCTGACTGGCTGGGTAAAAGACTTCCTGAGTAAACGGTCTCTCCGAGTTGTTGTCGACGGTTGCTCATCGGAGCCCATGTCGACTAACGCCGATGTTCCTCAGGGGTCTGTTCTCTCTGCAACTCTCTTCCTGCTGCATGTCAACGATCTGCTGAGGCCCGGAATCTTTGGGTATGCAGATGACAGCACAGTTGCAGTTGAGAGATACCTGCCATGTGCTCGGGCTAGAAAGGAACTAGTCCGGTCCGAAAGAGAGGCTACGGTAGAGCGTACGAATGTCGCACTTCAGGCAGTCTCGGAATGGGGGCGAAGCCAATCTTGTGGCGTTCAACGCCGCCACAACACAAGCGTGTCTGTTCACCGCCAAAAGGTGCCCGTTCACATTGGCTCCTGCTTTTCGGAATGTGTCCTTGGAGTACTTCGACCACCTTTAGCTTTTTGGGGTTGAAATATCCTCAAACCTAAACTTTAGGCGGTTCATTGAGTCCAAAGCCAAGATGGCTGCTAGGAAACTTGGCGTTCTTGCAAAGGTCCGGCGGTACTTCACACCAGGACAGCTTCTTATGTTGTACAAAGCATAAGTCCGATCGTGTGTGGAGTACTGCAGCCACATATGTGCTGGTGCTGCAAAATGCCACCTGGCTGCTTTGGACTCAGTGGAGAGGCGTGCGAAGAGGCTAATGGTGATCCATATCTGGTGAAGACCAATCCCCAAAGCCTGGAGCACAGGCGTAGGGTAGCCAGCCTTTTGGTATTTTATAGGATGCATTTTGGTGAGTGTACGCAGAAATTACATGACTTAATTCCGCCATCACCGTTCCATCATCGGACGACCCGTCGTACGGCGAGTATCCACCTTTACGTTGTCGACACTGGTACGATCCGGACGAAACGTTTCGCCTCGTATTTCGAAGGACTGGAACAGTTTGCATGCGGCCAGTGGCGGGACTACCATAGAAGCCCATAAGCCTGGCTTGCTCTGGCTGCCGTATGCACAAAAATAGAAAAAAAATAAACAGAAAATAGATTATAAAAACTTGATTATAGACGTAGAATAGCGCGCTTTTCCAGCTGCGAGCGACGCGAGTTAAGTTCATTCAGAGAGAGATAGGTGAATGAACTTATGAACCTATCTCGCGTCGCTCGCACTCATGGGCTTAAACGTGGCTTGCAGGTGCACTCTTCTATCTCTAAGGCAATTTACACAAACACACACATCTAACTAGATATTTTATAACAATTTGTATGCGAATTAAAGCCATGCTTGCGTCTGAACTTCGTACGTAATACGAATACGTTTGATTTGCTTGCGAATCGGTTTGCGGCCGTGTTCGGTGGACAGTTACTTGTTGAGCGACCGTGATTAATTAAGTTGAAAATTTTTTCGAAGTGAAATTTTGAATTTATTGTGTAAAATGAGTGCAAATCCGTCGGATACGGATAATATTTATGTCCCTTGTGATGATTTAAAGTGTATTTCAAGTTTGTTGAGCGGGGGAAAGGTCAATTCTTTAAGTTTTTCAGAGAAAAAAAACCTCATTACTTCGTCAAAACCGACGCCGGATTTATGCATATCTCAAACAAGTAAGTCTCATAAAAGGAATTTCAATAGATCCGTTTTTAAAACTTAGTAATAGGATTTACTAATTGGATCGCTGGCTGTTCTCATTCAAACAAACTGTATTGCTAGTGTTGCATATTTTTTTCAAACGAGAAAAATGTCTGGCGATCTTAATAACTTATCTCAAGCCATAAAAAGGCATCAAAATTCACAAAAACACTTGAGTGCCGTTATTTCATTTTGTAATTTTGTTAGAAATCGTATCGAAAAGGGTTCCGATGAGCAACCGTCGACAACAACTCGGAGATACCGTTCACTCTGGAAGTCTTTTACCCAGCCAGTCAGACCAGGGGAAATGCCGTACTCTGGAAGTTACCAATAAGGCTAGCGTGCCATACCCGGTCGAAGGCCTTCGAGACGTCCAAGGAGACGGCATTCGCTTCCCCATTCCTCTCGAGGGCCTAGCCCCATAGGTGAGTGGCATACACGAGTAGGTCCTCAGTACACCAATTGCGGCCAAACCCGTACTGACCATCACTGAGGAGATCGTAACCTTCCAGGTATGCCAAGAGGCGCGAATTCAATACACGCTCCATAATCTTGCAGAGTATGGAGGTTATTGAAATCGGCCGATAGTTGGTAGGATCGGGACGACTACCCTTTTTGGGCACGGGTTGCACGTTGGCAAGCTTCCAGGACTTGGGCACTATACCAGTTCCAAATGAGAGGCGATATAAGCGTTTTAATACAGGAGACAACTTGGGCGCATAAGCCTTGAGAATAATCGCTGGTCCACTAGCTTTATTCACGTCCAGACGACACAGTGCTCTCAGAACCTCCTTATTTCTAATGCGAACCGTGCTCATCGCCGTGTCGCATTGAGGCAAACTTGGTGGAGTAGCACTGCCAGTGTCAAGACGTGAATTTTGGGCAAAGAGACCTGCTTTTTCTCCCGCCGTATGAGCCAGTGTTCCATCAGGCTTAACCAACGAAGGCAGTGTGGGCCAACAGAAGTTCGCTTCGACCGAATAGGCAAGGTTGTATGGGTGGTATGTTTGTCTACATGTAAGCCGGCAGCCGAAGATGTGGCCTACCACCGTTATTACTACTCGTTTAGCACTACCCAGGGGACACGTGTAGGGTGGTCATAATAAAATAAGTATATCCTACGGACGCAAGCAGTTCATCCCCCAAAAAATAATATATCCCCAATAATAAATAATTAAAATATGCTTAACGTAATATGCGTGAATCAAGAGCTAACGTTAATGGTTCTGCACCATTATCATTAAAATGTCATCAAAAATACATTAATTAGAAAGAGTATTAAATTAGGGCTAGTTTTTGAAGTGAAAACTTGATTACCGCTAATACGTTTCTGCGAAAATTTATGCCAATAATCATTAGCATCATTAACAAGTTAATGTTAATTTTAGCGCAATTTGTATATATAGCAATGCAGCGCCTCTCAGATGGCTTACAGTGTTATCTTTGAGTTAGTGTTATCTAGTAACATCATGAAGGTCTTTGTTGTGGTATTTTGTGTGGCGCTCTGCGCGTTGACAGAATGTAGTGATGGTGAGTGTAGATTATGTGGAAAATTGAACTATATTAATATTAATCAAAAACTCTCTATACTCCGTTCAAAATAACATTAGACTTTTAAAAAAACCTTCTTTACTATCTGTTAAACCGATTTTGAGTTGTATTACGTTAGTGGAATGACATGACAAATGGCGGCTGCAGTTAAAAGTTGTTTTTTTAAGACATTTTAGCTTTTAATGCCATCCTTATGCCCACGGAATAGAAGTTAAAATCGGTTGAACAGACAGTAAAAAAGGTTTCTTTGAATGTCTAATCGTAACCACTCTAACTGTATCTAAACATGGGCATATTCAATCTACATTTGTGTACCCCTTCGTGCTTACAAGTGTAATGTTATGCTGCGTTAAATTGATCTCGAAGTATCGACGAAGACAATCTCAAAAAGGACTGTCCAACTTTAAACGTCGTTACGTCATCTGAATTTTCCAATTTACATAACTTGAATATCTATTTAAAAGATAGGTTCAATCAGTACCATCATGAAAGTAAAGGGCAATTTCAAGTATATTGCGTATTTGCGGAATTTTGACTTTTATTTGTATTATAAATTTCGTCGTAATTTTTGGTATTGATAGAATATGATGCATGTACCTAGTTCTAGTTTATGTTCTGAAAACGATATTCACTTAAAGTCAGGCAACAGTACCTACACTTGAAGTTTATTGTATTTGTGATTGAGTTTTATTCTTTTCTTTCTTTGATTCTCTATGATCACAAGAAACAAGTGTTTAACTTCACCGGGCTTGAAATATTTTATAATGAAAAATATTTAAGTCTAGGTACATACTAGTGTATGTATGTACCTAAACTGTTACGATGCTGTTTAACCATCATTTTTGACGTTTAAACATCTTTTAACTCTAGGTCAAATATTTAGAATATTTTGGTTTCGATCGTTTGAGATTTTTGACTGTATTCCGATACGCAGTGCCTCCTGACATTCAAAGACTGACTGGTACGACCTCTATCCTGAGCGTCCATGTCCCACATTATGTTCTAGTCTTAACTATCAAGAACTTGTTGCGCCTGGCTTGTTATTTTAAAGTGTACATAAAATGAATGCCTGCCTGGGTTCGAACCCACGGCTACGTCATGATGATACTCTCTCATATGTCCGTATTTCTGCAACAAATAAACCAAATTTTTTTTTCAATATCAAATTCCCATTTTCCAGTACTTAGCATCACTCCATGTCGAAATAAAGATACAGCCTGCCTGATGGCCTCAGCGCAGGCATTAGTGCCGTTGATCGCTGCTGGCGTACCTAGCATGGGCATCGCTGTCTTGGACCCCATGTCTATGGAGCGGGTCAAGAGCACACAGGCTGGACTCCAAATGGACTTCAGGAACACGTTGGTGACGGGATTGAAAGGTTGCCGTGTTTTGATGTTGAAGTGAGTAGAGCAAATTAATTTTATTTTGATCTAAATTTAGTTTCTTGGAATAGCGTTTATTTGGGAGTTCAACATAATGCTTGTGCTTTCATCATACATCATGGTTGGTGGGCAGTTTGAAGTTGACAGTTGGTTCCATGTGCCTTTAGAATTACGGGCACATGAAACTGTTCGGTATTTGTAAAAGACTTTTCCTGTTGTTAATTGTAGAATATCTAAAAGTCATAGAAAAATATATTTCGTAGAACCTTCGAAAAGTTACTATATGCAAATTTTATTTATGGTTCAAATTGACGTTATTTCAGATTAAACAAATAAAATATTCCATAAACTCATTTAATGTTTGCAATTTTGGCGAATAAGTCGCAATATTATTTTAAGTAAATTTTTAAGTTTTTTTATTTGGCTGTCTCGTATGTCTAGTTTTCACAAAGCTTACTGCTGAGTATGAGGCCCTGGGTTCGATTCCCGGATTAGGCAAAGTGTTTTCCATCTGGAACTTATTACAAAATTCACCATACAAAAAAATATGTAAAGTAACATAACATCTCCTTTTCGAGCACTATTCTATTATTCCTTTGAACTGTTATTAGTATTAATTTCATAGTTTTAAAATAATATTCTAATGAATAGTGAAAACGATTTGTATCTTATTTCATTGTAATCAAAGATTTTCCTATCGATTTCTCGATTTATTTTTGATTACTTTTCTTTTTTTCAGTAAAGATGTCTTATTACAAGTACTAAGACATCATTACATACAGGAAAAGTTTTTTACCATTACGTAATTTTTTTTTGGTGCCTCAGTATAAGTAATAGAACACATTTCCATTTTTAGTTTATGACTTTCTTTTTTTTTATTTTTCCGCCTTGTCCTAATTTGAAATAAGCAAAATATTGTTACATTATAATCGTAATACTATGAATGAATACGCGTAGGCGCCGCTGGCGCAAGACTCGCAAGATGACTCCCATCTATGTCACATCATATGTTCACTATTATGTTCTTGAGTATAAAAACAATCTGTTGCTACGTGATACTGATGATTAACCTTTCATAATATGATTCCACTTGACACTTACTTATCTGTTAGGCAATATAAAAATTGTCAGAACAAAAATTTTAAGCAAACTTACCTAACCTTTATAACAACAATTAACGTTCTAGTCGTGGGATCTTTTTTTCAGTTTAAAGTATTTAACAATACTAAACTTAACTGTGGAAACTATAACATAAAGTCTGTGTTGAATCGTGGATACCATCGGCCCGCGCGTGTGCCTTATTATCAAAGGACTATTAAGTATTTCGTACTAAATACGCTATTTATTTTGTTCGAAATATTCAGTTTTCTACTTTTATTTTTATTAAAGAGACTAATAACGACTTCTAACAACCGCTATACTATTTAACTTGATAACCTATTAGCAACTCTGCATAAGAACAACTCGCAGATATATCTCCCATCGAGTAGTATGTACAATCATATTTAGAGACTCAGAGTAGGACTGGTAATTAAACTAACATTCAGCAGCTAGATGAATGTGGCTCTAGATCTACATCAATGGAGTGCTTCTTCGAGAGGAATATGTTCAGTTGTTATCTACTGTAATCTGATTAAGCATATTTGTACCTAAATTGCAGGGTGCTATCTATCGTGATTGTATACTCTTAATCTACAGACGCCGCACACATCAGACGGACCTGGACCTCAAGTGCTCGGTGAAACTGGTGGGAAACTACACCCTCGGGGGAACGCTGCTCATCATGCCCATCGAGGGCAGCGGAAAATACATCATTAAGATCCGTGAGTATCTCATCATTAAATATGAGGCTGCTAAAATTGTACAAACACCAGCGGATCAACCTACCCAATCAACTTTGAACCTTAATGCTTTAAAAACAAATTTGTTTTTTTTTTAAAGAAATTTGACAGAGGGTGTTTGTATCTAAATGTGCTGGCGTCCTTAAAGAAGCATCACAGCGGAGTGATAGTTTATTATCACTCACTTACTCCCTGTATATAATTCCAGGTGATATTGTGGTGAAGCTCCATTACCCATTGGGGGAAAAGACGATAAACGGCGACCAGTACTGGGTGTTGAAAAACTGGTACTTCACCTCCGAGGTGGAGAAGGGAGCCACCTACAGGTTCAGGAACTTATTTAATGGAAATAAACAGCTTTGTAAGTACACCAACGTAAATTCTAACTAATATTATACAGGGTTCAAACAGTGACGTCATAGAATAAAAATTTGATTCCTCATGCCCAGTGGCACCTGAAAACACCCCATGTATGTTCCGCGGTTCCTGATAGTTTATTTTTTTTAATTTCTGGAATAAATTATGGAACCGCTTCAAAAAAAATTTTTTTAGGGTTCCGTAGTCAACTAGGAACCCTTGTAGTTTCGCCAAGTCTGTCTGTGTGTCTGTCTGTCCGTTCTCAGTGATCGTTAGCACTAGAAAGCTGAAATTTGGTAACAATATGTAGATCAATCACGCCGACAAAGTGGTAAAAAATGTTTTATTAGAGTACGAGTTATTTTTTTCATTTCACTCCTACCTTGTGATATATTGTTGTATAGGTATTTAAAAATGAATAGGGGTTTACCAAAATCATTTTTTGATAACGCTCTTCAAAGTAAAAAAAAAAATGTGTGTGGGGGACATTTTTTTAGCCTCTAATATTTCATTATTATTTTGAAATGAAAATTATGAATCCATGTTAGAACCCCTTCCCACTACTCGTGGTGGGACTCAAATAGACAATATTTTTTCAAACTCTCCATGTATAGTTAGAATCTATAACTTTTTCTTTAGTTATCACCACCCTTTGTGGGCTCGTATTTTGGTTTCTGCTTAGTATGTCAACTAAATGTAACAAATAGCCCATTTTTTAACTCTTAAATGAGGACACTTATTGTGACGGACGGGAAACTATGGAACCCTACACTGAGCGTGGCCCGACACACTCTTAGCCGGTTTTTTTTAACAAATTGCATTGTTATAGAATATTCTTTCAACATAAAATAATTGTCATCCTATCATTAATGCAAGTTACAAAAGTAGGAATTCGCGTTAGAGTGATACGGAGTCGGAATTTCTACTTAAAATAAAACTTAAATACTACCTGTT
Source organism: Busseola fusca (assembly GCA_007844875.1). NCBI lineage: Eukaryota > Metazoa > Arthropoda > Insecta > Lepidoptera > Noctuidae > Busseola > Busseola fusca. The sequence continues at coordinate 9,198 of VKGM01001654.1, read as the reverse complement.
GGATAATTGCGTAACGCACTATCACAAGCAATGGGCTTCATTTTGACAGTTCAACAACATTCATTGCGTTATTTACATTGTTGAGTAGATACGTTTCTCGAATATATGGGGCAATGGATTAGCAATTTGCTTCATTCATTTTTTATGTTATAATCTGGTGCTTGACCGCGATCCCGCCTGACGGTAAGCAGTGATGCAATCGTTGATAGTAAATCGCATTAGTTTATTATGAGCCTATTCACTCTAGCCTAGAAGACACTTAAATTGTTATTAGACGGGAAGACCGCCGCAGGCAAATTATTCAAATTG
>VKGM01001578.1:3040-17889 GCA_007844875.1 Busseola fusca | reverse complement strand
GCTTCGTCCGGGTTGTAGTGGTGTCAACAGCGTAAGGGTGGATACTCGCCGTACGACGGGTCGTCCGATGATGGAACGGTGATGGCGGAATTAAGTCGTGTAATTCCTGCGCACACTCTCCAAAATGCATCCTATAGAATACCGAAAGGCTCGCTACCCTGGATTCCCTGGAGATTGATCTTCACCAGATCTGGATCACCAATTAGCCTCTTCGCACGCCCCTCCACTCAGTCCAAAGTAGCCAGGTGGCATTTTGCAGCACCAGCCCATATGTGGCTGCAGTACTCCACACACGATCGGACTTGTGCTTTATACAACATTAGAAGCTGTCCTGGTGTGAAGTACCGGTGGACCTTTCAAGAACGCCAAGTTTCCTAGCAGCCATCTTGGCTTTGGCCTCAATGAACCGCCCAAAGTTTAGGTTTGAGGATATTTCAACTCCCAAAAGCTGAAGGTGGTCGGAGTACTTCAAGGACACATTCTGAAAAGCAGGAGCTAAGGTGAACGGGCTCCTTTTGGCGGTGAACAGACACGCTTGTGTTTTGGCGGCGTTGAACTTCACAAGATTGGCTTCGCCCTATTCGGACACTGCCTGAAGTGGGACATTCGTACGCTCTACCATAGCCTCTCTTTCGGACCGGATTAGTTCCTTACTAGCCCGAGCACACGGCAGGTATCTCTCTACAACTGTACTGTCATTCGCATACCCAGATTAGTTTTTTACTAGCACAATTGTGCTGTCGTCTGCATACCCATATATTCTAAGCATCAGCAGATCGTTGATATGCAGCAGGAAGAGAGTTGCAGAGAGAACAGATCCCTGAGGAACACCGGCGTTAGTTGACATGGGCTCCGAAGAGCAACCGTCGACAACAACTCGGAGAGACCGTTCACTCAGGAAGTCTTTTACCCAGCCAGTCAGACCAGGGGAAATGCCGTACACTGGAAGCTTACCATAAGGCTAGCGTGCCATAACCGGTTGAAGGCCTTCGAGACGTCTAAGGAGACGACAATCGCTTCCCCATTCCTCTCGGGGGCCTCGCCCCATAGGTGAGTGGCATACACAAGAAGGTCCCGACCGATTGCGGTGAAATCCGTACTGACGGTCACTGAGGAGATCGTTACCTTCCAGGTTTGCCAAGAGGCGCGAGTTCAACACCGCTCCATATTCTTGCAGAGTATGGAAGTTATCGAAATCGGCCGATAGTTGGTAGGATCGGCACGACAACCCTTTTTGGGCACGGGTTGCACGTTGGCAGGCTTCCAGGACTTGGGCACTATACCAGTTCCAAATGAGAGGCGATTACAAGCGTGTCAATACAGGAGACAACTCGGGCGCACAAGCCTTGAGAACAATCGCTGGTATACCATCTGGTCCACTAGCTTTATTCACGTCCAGACGACACAGTGCTCTCAGAACCTCCTTGTTTCTAAAGCGAACCTCGCGCATCGCCGTGTCGTAGTGAGGCAAACTCGGTGGATTAGCACTGCCAGTGTCAAGACGTTAATTTTGGGCAACGAGAGATGCAAAGAGACCTGCTTTCTCTCCCGCTGTATGAGCCAGTGTTCCATCAGGCTTAACCAACGGAGGCAGTGTGGGCCGACAGAAGTTCGCTTCGACCGATTTGGCAAGGGACCAGAAAGATCTGCTACCGGACGGCTGCGCTGAAAGTTTGTTGCCAATATGGATAATGCGGTCGGAGCGAGCCTTCTTAAGCTCCTTTTTGTAGGACTTGGCAGCATGGTTGAAGGCTCTCTTCTAAGAGCTCAAATCCGGAACTTTGCGGTCACGAGCGTCAACCCAGGTGAGAAATGCCGCATGCTTACGCTGTTCAGCTTGAGCACAACTCACTTGGGGGGCTCGTGGCTAAATAATAACAGCCACACAGGTCGATCGATCAGGTTAAGCTACGCTTGCCGCGGTTGGTCTGTGGATGGGTGGTCCATCTTTACATACCGAGACCCCTCCGTGCCTTGGAAAGCACGTTAAGCCGTTGGTCCCGGTCCGCAAGTCCACGAGAGAATGGATATATTTTCGTACTCTTTGAGTGAATTCGCAAGAGTTTTATTAAATGTTGTTAGTTATGTAAATAACTTGGGGGGCTCGTGGCTAAATAATAACAGCCACACAGGTCGATCGATTAGGTTAAGCTACGCTTGCCGCGGTTGGTCTGTGGATGGGTGGACCATCTTTACATACCGAGACCCCTCCGTGCCTCGGAAAGCACGTTAAGCCGTTGGTCCCGGCTGTCGTTCGTAGATCTTTGACAGTCGTTACGGGTCGTCAGAAATCCGAAAGTCTGATCACCAGTCTTACCAAGGGGTATCGTACTGACCAGTAACTGGGTTGTGGAAGTCAGATAGGCAGTCGCTCCATGTAAAATACTGGTATTCAGCTGAATTAGTAATAGTAGTTGAATTGCATAGGTTAGATAAGTTTTTTTTAAGTTGTCAACTGCACTGTCACATTAGGTTAAGGCCTGTGATGATAGTTGGAAGGATAATAAATAAGTAAATAAATAAATCTATGACCCTGCTGATCGATGTACCCGTGCAGATGTTTATTAATCAGCCACAAGCCACTCTCAAAAAGAAAAAAAAAACGAAAACAAAAGAGAACTAGGTATACAAAAACTTTCCTGAATAAAAGCTAAACTACTTCTAGCCAGCCGCGCAGCTTCTAGCTAAAGTAAGGCAGCACAAATTATAATATCATTCCCGCTGGAGGCGTAGTGCATTCTGCACAAACGCCGTGCCCGGATTGGATGGGATATTTTTCAAAGTATTCGCACAAATATTTTCGAAGAGCGGCCACGTTATAAACTGAATTCCTAACACGTTTGGCCCTACTATGGGTCTAGAAGCAAAGAGTTTGTTTTTGTGAAACGTTTTGATCGACAGTTGTGGGTGTTTGCTGGTTTAGAATAACACATTTTATGACTACGGGCTACTATACATCCTCCCTATTTTTTTTTCAATTTTCTTATAGTATGTATATGAAATGATGAAAAATAATGAAATGTAGAAGTAGTACTATAAGTAGTTTACATCTCTACTTAACCCTTCCGAAAAACTCAGGATTTGAAGGTATGCCATGTATATTGTTTCCAGTATTCATTAAATAACATGTTATTTTCAACAAAAAGGTACCTAATACTTTTATATCGAATGATGGTCCCAGGATTCAAACTTTATCGTAAAATGAAATCCGCCGTCCACAATCCCTTTTTTTTTTAAAAAAAAAAACGTTTCCCTACATTCCTGTGTCGTGAGTGCGTTTATACTATATGCGTGGGTGTATTGATAAAGCCTATTCTACATTCACAATTTTTGTATATTGTAAAGTGAGTTCTCTCAATTGTGAAACATGTGGAGCGGTTGAAGATGTTCACTATCCATTTATGAAGTGTACTAAGACAAAACAGTTTTTTTCATGTTTTCTGTAAAGTTTATCCAAAATACAGCGACTTATGAAAGCGCAGCGAAGAAGTGAAAAACGAATGAGTATGGAAACAGCAGTAGCACCTTACTATCGAATGCCTCACGCAAAACAATTTATATATTGCGAACAGCGGCGGATGCCGATGAACGCACCAGAGGCTTTGATACATTATCATTTGCTGGGAAATAGCACCTTCGTAAAAATATACCGTGAAAGGGTGACAAAAATGTAGGGTGTTATTTGTATCAATAGAAAGTAATAAGACAATGTATGACACACATTACACCCTACACGGAGACAGTGATGGTGTCAATGGAAAGTAGTAATACTTACTATAATTGACGCCCACTTCACCCTACATCGATACAGAGATGGAAGAATGTTTGGTAATAAAAATTGGTTGTCTGTAAAGTCGGTTTACGGACGATATTTTTACGTGATAACGTCATAAGAAAACATTGATGAAAACACTTACGCCGATCGTACCTGTCTCTTCTCCGCACTCTCGCTTGCGCGCTCCGCTCAGGTGGAAAGCGACAATGAGTCATGCTTTTTCGTAAGTGCAGCCGGCGTTCATTGATTTAAAAGACGATATCACGTCAAACAAAGCGGTTGACTGAAGGTCAAATTCCGTAAAACTGATGTTTGACAGTTTTTGTACGATATTACTGTAAAAATTTCAAAATGATTCCTCGAATAAAGTTATCAGATGATTGAAAAATCAACCCTTAGTTACCAAAGTCACGGCATTGTCACGTTAAAAAAAATATTTTTTTTTACTATTCTAATTATTTTGCGAGTACCGCGTACTTATTTAGTAAATTTTTCAATTATCGTATCCATTTCATAAAAATGAAAATTGCGTATCCCTACCGATGAAACATGACTGCCCGTGGCTGAATAATAACAGTCCCACAGGTAGATTGATCAGGTTAAGCTATGCTTGCCGCGGTTGGTCTGTGGATGGGTTACCATCTTTACACACCGAGACCCCTCCGTGCCTCGGAAAGCACGTAAAGCTGTTGGTCCCAGCAGTCATTCGTAGATCTTTGACAGTCTTTACGGGTAGTCAGAAGCCCGGGTAGTATTACCCAGTAACTGGGTTGTGGAGGTCAGCTGATAGGCAGTCGCTCCATGTAAAATACTGGTATTTCGCACCATCCGGTTAGACTGGAAGCCGACCCCAACATAGTTGGGTAAAGGTTAGTCAGATGAAGATGATCTCATGGTTCATAAGTCATGAACCATGAGAGGTAAAAATAATTTAAAAGAGTGGCGTTTCCTCAAAGAAAATGTAAGATTATTCAATCAAGGATATTCAACCAATGATTTATCATAAGGTGAACTTAATCGTTTTTAAAATATTGTTATTTAAAAGTAAGCAAAGCAGAAAACGATAGCAATAGAATAAAGTAAAATAGTTTTGCAATATACCGCATAAGTCTGATGACGAAACTGCAATGCGGTGACCTACATAGAAAACTGTATGCAGAGTTAAAGGTTATGTCTTTTAGCCTTTTGAAACAGAAAATTAATTAAATGACCTGGCAGCAGAGCTATATAATCATGTTATTATTATTTTTTTGACACTTCTCGAGTCCATTTGATCTCGGACCTTTAGAAAGCGTACGAGGGGACAAAGCCAACTTTTAAAGGCCCCTTAAGTAATTCTAAATGATGAGGAGGCACCAACCGACGATTATTCCTGTATGCTCTATGTGTGTACACCAACGACAGTCCCATTTTGTGTCCAGAAACATCTCTGCCCATTCTGGGGTTGCCTGTAAGAGATTGCATTAGCGATAAGGCCGCCAATTGTATGTTTTAAAGTGGTGAATGTGTTTTTTATGTAATATATTTTTTGGTGTACAATAAAGTATATATGTATAAATAAATAAGAAGTTTAAAAGTTCGTAAATCCAATGTAATGTGCAATGTAGCTTGCTTTGACGAATTATTTATAAAACCGTTCAAAATTCTATCAAAACCTTAACACCGGCAACCCTGAACATAACTGGTCAATGAGCCTTATAAATTTTCGCCGAAAATATTTTTATCAAACTTTACACCTACAACACACAATCATAACAGTGGCCACACTTGAAAACATACCTTATCTAATTCTCATACGGTTTATTTTGCAACACAGAAAGCTACGTAGTGCCGTCCGGGTTTTTGGTAAATGGGACTTCAGGGAATATCATAGTACCCATGGGCTGTCCCACCATTGTTAAAGATAAAAGCATGATGTACAGGTGCTGATTTATGTGAAAATTTGCCAAGGACGGCCAAACGAGGTTTTATTGTTCCGTTCATTTACATTTATTTGTTGTTAGAGGAGGGTATACTCTCTGATAGCTACTCGAGTCACTTCGATTTGCAAGCATTTCAAATTGTGCACACAATGGTATCGCAATGATTAGAGAGGCAGCACTCGTAATTTAAAGAAAGCATGTCACTGTGAAAACTTAGGTGAAGTGAGCTTTAAACTAATGCTAGAGATTGACACTATTGACAGCTCACTCTAAGCTTACTTCGCCGAACTTTTCGAGGTGAGATTTTTACAGAATTGATCGGCTGATATCAGTCTCAATCTATCAGATAATTCTCTAATTCCCCTACATTTTTAACATGTTTCTGTCATTTACGGTCTCTGGTTTGCTGGTTTGAGACTGTGATTAAAGGACATGGCTAAATGGAAGTATGGACGACTGATCCGGCAAATGAAAACGCATCTATAAACATGGTACTTAGCAATATATAATGCTGAATAGCTGAAAATTAGTATTTTGTAATTAAAAAGGTTCAGGAATGTGAGAAGAGGAGGGTATACTCTCTGATAGCTACTCGTGTCACTTTGATTTGCAAGCATTTCAAATTGCGCACACAATGGTATCGAATTGATTAGAGAGGCAACACTCGTAATTTTAAGAACGTTAACAGCCTGCAATGTGATTCTGTTACCATCTTATTGTGAAAACTTAGGTGAAGTGAGCGTGGAGTGAGCTTTAAACTAATGCTTGAGATTGACACTATTGACAGTTCACTCTAAGCTCACTTCACCGAACTTTTTGCGGTGAGATTTTTACAGAATCAATCGGCTGATATCAGTCTCAATCTATCAGATAATTCTCTAATTCCCCTACATTTTTGACATGTGTCTGACACTGACTGTCGCTGGTATGAGATTGCGACAAAGTTTTGAACGTTTACGCATGAAAGCTAAATGCTACAACATTGCCTGTATTTTGACGTTTTTATTTGATAAATCCTTCATTTTAGAGAAAGTACCTAATATGTGTTTTCAATTCCAATTCAATATTGTACTTTAAGCTATCGGAATCAAGTTCTTATTAGAGAAAAAAACTCCTTTTAATTGCCAAAAAGTGCATTCAAAAAAGTAGGCAAAGTTAAGTTCGAAACTGCAACTTTGCCTAGCTGATATATGATTGACTATTATGGGTGCAAAGTGGACGATTTGGCGCCTATTTGCATATAATTTCTTTTTCATGTTTTTTTCACTACCTACTAAGAACTTTATCCCTAGCTTTAAAGTACAATAGAAAGACGTCAAAATACAGGCAATGTTGTAGCATTTTACGGTGTAATATGTAGTAGCATGTAACGACCATTGACATTAAAATTGACACTGACAATTTATTGTTGGACTATTTGAATGAATGATGCGTTAATGTTGCCATATAGATTACCGACTTACTTTTAATAGTAGCACAGACAATAAAACAGTTTCTATAAACCAGTTATTTAACATTTTAGGATTTAGGCAATGTTGTATAGCGACGGCAATGTTGTAGCATTTTACGGTAGGTACATTATATGCTGATTATTTGACTAATTAGACTTGATCAGGCTTTCAGGGTTTAAACCGTGGGCACATTGGTTTTAGAGGTAGCTCGATTATTAGTTAAATTACGTAACATTGACACTTACCGTCCAAAATCATATTTAAATACACCATCTCGTTCTGTGCTTCATACGTGCACTCGCCTCCATGGTTGGCAAGAACCGTGTCTACCTCCTGCCTCGCCCTGGCCTGGATGTGAGGGTTCAGGGCCAGCTGATAAGCCGCGAACTGACCGGTTGTGGCCGATGTTTCGTACCCAGCAATCATGTACAACATGGTGTTGGCGGCCACATCAGTCATCGTGAACGGAAAATTCGTTTTCGTATATTTCACTTTGCCTGAAATTTTGAATAATTTTGGTCTTTATAAACTTATTTTCTTATTGAGTTTTGTTATTAATTGTTCTATTTTTGGTTTTTCTATCTGGAATTTCTCAGAAGCAGCCCGTAGTCTAGATTTGTGCTCGGTTCATGGCAAAAGGCTCACCCCATATTACATACACGAGGCTTTCAAAAAGGTAGCTTATTAAATGTGGGTGGACACCTCTGCCTAACCCTTTGAGGAATAAAGGCATGATGTTATGCTATGTTGTTATTACTATTCTAGTGAGGTCAACAGCTTAGAACACATAAATGCATGGTTACATGATTGTAGTGTGAGTGCCAAAATAATTGCCTAAGTGAAGTAAATGGTGTTAATCGGTTTTTTCATCATGTTGTTTATATTCAACTAGGCACTGGCATACCAACTAGGTTACTCTTACAAAATAAATGTTTAATACATAAATGAATATGCAATGCAGCTATCTCACCTACGTACCTTGTTCATCGACCACATGCTCATTCTTTAAATCAATCAGCGTCTGTAAGAAGTCGTTCCTCGTTAAATAATGCTTCTGTCTGTGTTCGACTGTCTTTTTAACAATGTCACAGAAAAAGTTTTCTATCTTGGAGCTGATTCTTCTGATCTTTAAGCTATCAAACGTGTCTGGCGCGAAAAACGCAAACGCTCGGATAAGTCTCCTAAAAAGATTAAACAGCGTTAATAAACTAAATATTTTAACCAAACAATTTCTTCCTTGTTTCTTCTGTTTAGTATGGGTATACGCTTTTAATGCTTTTACGAATTTGATCGAGTGCACAATTATATGATGATGAGGTATGCTAGTATCTGACGATATCAAAGTTGTTGCTTGGCTATCCTGTTAAAGTTATTACAATATGTCCTTAATCTACTTAGTAATTTAGCCAACCAAACCAAACATCGGGCGTTGCGGAGTTTGCGGTTTACCTGGCAGGACACATATGCTCAGGTGTAATTTATTAGCCTAATGATCTTACTAAGTTTATTAAAATATGACAGTTTTTTTGTTAAATCTAAGAAACGAGTTTCACTTACCAGTAATGAGATTGATGATCAAAGTATTCATGTCCTCTTATATAAAATTCCGACTTTGAATTTATAAAACCGTTGCATTCAACACCAAAACCAACATTTCCAATAATCTCCATCGCATATTTTGAATAAAACTCGGTAAAATTAATAGTGTTTTCGTTAGAATGCAACACATCTACATAACTCAAAGCTTGTTTCGCTATATCCTCAACAATCGGATACATGTTCTTCAGTTTTCCTGGAGTGAAGGTCGGAGTCATTTTTAGACGCAGGCTTTTCCATCGCTTCCCGAAAATGTTGAACAGATTCGCCGCTAACGGGTCACCCACTCCACCGGCATACGTGCCTCGCGATTGGAAGCTGTCGAAGTCTTTGATCAGCATGAGCTTCGCTATGTCTGGGTCATGTATAGACAGCACCGGTTGGTGAAACGAGTACATGCCGATATAAGGTAAATGTTTATATTTGAAGTAATTATCGTAGTAGGGCTGAAAAAACTGCTCCTTTCTTGTGATCACTTTTTTAATATTCCCAAAAATAAACTCTGGTTTTGGCCCGGTAACACCTCTTTTTGACCAGTACGTAAACTTATATCGGAACCACAGAAATGTGTAAATAATAGCGACAACCGCAAAAAATATTATTTGGGGATTAAACACTTGGGTTATTAAAAAAGACATTTTGTTAAACAATTTAACGAATCATATAACACAACTGAGTTTTATGTGAATTTAACTAAATATTCATAGTTTTCCTAGTATTTACTTAAATCTCTCTATTGACGTTATTCACTTGCGCTCACGCATTATCAATGACTAGTGTGGCTCTCATAGCTAAGGCAGTTTACTGTGGACTTGACTATTTCATAATGTTGTCTACTATTTTACGGCAGGGTCACAGATCTTTCCAATGCAATGAACTTGAATTTGGCTAAACATCGGTCAGTCGTCAGTTGTTGCAACTTGCCTAGCCGTGTCAAATCAAATTGTTATGAATTAACTCTTATGTAAGTTGAACAATCGCAATTTACATAAGAGTAAATTCATGACGTGGATATAATATAATGTTATTTTGTTTTAATCAAAACATAACGCAATAAAATATATGTTTGAAATAATTTTATTACAAAAATACATAAACGATAATTACTGAAATATTTTATACTTATTTCTATAAACACACAAAATCCATGACATTACTTATGAGCTAAGAGGGACTCGTGGCTAAATAATAACAGCTGCACAGGTCGATCGATCAGGTTAAGCTACGCTTGCCGCGGTTGATCTGTGGATGGGTGACCATCTTTACATACCGGGACCCCTCCGTGCCTCGGAAAGCACGTTAAGAGATCTTTCACAGTGGTTACGGGTTGTCAGAAGTCCGAATGTCTGACCACCAGTCTTACCAAGGGGTATCGTATTACCCAGTAACTGGGTTGTGGAGGTCAGATAGGCAGTCGCTCCATGTAAAATACTGGTATTTAGCTGAATTCGGTTAGACTGGAAGCCGATCCCAACATAGTTGGGAAAAGGCTAGGCAGTAGATGATTACTTATGAGCTAAATCTAAAGAAGTATCCGTATTCTCGCTCTCTGCTTTCACGACCTCTCTTCTTAACTGCACTAAATGCTGTAGATACTCCTTGGGCTTTCGTGCTGATGTTTCAACACAATCATTTTTCATATCTTCTTTATAGTTTGTTACATAACTTTCATATTTATTAGCAGCGTCTTCCAGGATACCACAAGAGTCCAGTAACTTCCTTTCTATATTATGAAACTCGCTTATATCATCGTGATCATAATCATTATTACGATTGTAATATGGCTTGTAATCGACATATGGCTTGCGTCGCCTACCTTTGTGTTCAGCATTGTCCGTATCCCTACTATCGGTGGAACTCAAGTCCCTTATATTTTGACGTGCTTTTTCATACGAAAATCTAATTTCGTTTCCATCAGATTCTAATCCCAAAAAATCTTGTACAACCCTTGCTTTCGTTGTTTTGTATTTAGTGCTCTTGTATACAGGAACGTAATTCGATCTCTTTAAACTTCCCATTGTTCTGCTACCACCTTTTTTCCAAATAAATGAATCTGTTTCCACTTTACTAGATTCTGTAGAATCAGAATATATACTCTCATAGTCTTTGTCTACTGGAAAATCTTTCTCAGATGTTGTCATATCGGAAGCAGTTTCAATTCCATTCTTTGTATTATCATTATTTTCACTCTCTTTACTAATTTCAGAAGATATTGCGACGGTTTGATCTAGGTTGGTATCATTAAATGTAACGATCCTTTTAGTATCTCTTTCTTTTTGCGGTGATAATATAATATTGTAAGGATAAATGTTTTCATTGCGTCCCAATATCATATTTTTTATCTCATTAGAATTAACTTTTCGTACAGAATTTGGACTCACTCTTGGTAGTGTAAAATCATCTGTATCGGGAAAATCCTCCATATGTTTAATGTTATCGGTATATTTTCCATCGTTAGCATTTTGAATAATAAAAGGCACTTTTTTATCTTCTGCTACATTAACTGTAACACTAATCTCGTCTTCTCTTATATCGATAATATTTTGTAGGTCTGTACTATGGTTTGTCAACAAATCAGGAGTAGCAGTTGCAACGCTCGACTTACTGGTTTTTATGTTTAAATTTTCTGAATCATTATCCGAACTTTGAGATTCTGCATCTACAGGGTACACCTGTGATATATTTATGCTTATAACTGGTGCAGCAGAACATTCTTCCGTAACATTACGATTCTCTTTACTACAGACGTGTTTTGATAATGATGGGCGCTTTTTCCTTCGAGGTGGGGGTACAACTAGCGTTTGAGTGAATCGTTCATTTTTCGTCACTGTATCGGTCATGACAAAGGAATTTTTATATAGCACTCTTTTAGTTTCTGTGGAAATATCAATAGAATCAAGTGATCCCGTAGGCCCTACGGCTATTTCTTTACAACGTGGTGTCATTGGGACTGTTTCAGTAGCTACATCTCGGTAGAATGTATGAGAAAATGTATTTCTGGAAATATATGAGTAAAGATCTGTTTGTACATCAATAGCTTGATCTTTTACTCTAGTTGCAGTTATTCTTGTTTGTGTATACGCTGGTATGCCAATTCTTCTTTTATTGCGAATAGCTTTCTGACTTAACTCCATTAGTCTTTGGCGTGCATTTGTGCAAATTTTTAACTCACTAAGTGGCTCTATTATTTTCCTGTCAACCATTGATTCTACTTTAGAAACTGCAGCTTCTTCTTTCTTTTTCAGTTTTGTGTATAGTCTTTCAGTAACAGATGCTACAATTTCTGCTCTCTGGTTTTCGTGAAGAATAGTTATATGAGGAACTTTAAGTTTTTCCGTACTTGGTACATCATTTATACGCGCTTCGCTTTGAGTTGGTAGAGTATTTGCCAAATTGTTACTTTGACCTGGTATAGACGTCTCATTATTGGGTAAAACCTCTTGAGATCTGAATTGCCTTTTTTTGTGTCTAAGAGGAGCTATCACTTTCAGATCATCGCCACTACTGGCTCTTTCCAGAGTAGGTCCAAATAATTTGTCCATTTCTTTATTAATTTCGCGTGCAATCGTTGAGTTCTTGTCTATCATGTTGATGACGTCCGAACTTCCACTGGCTACTGATGAAGCGTTTGACTCTGAATTGGTCGCGTCTGGTTTTGGACGCGTTATATTCATAATGTTGCCTATGTTTGCTGATTTACTTAAATCACTAGGTTGTAAATCATGCTCATTTGCTCGCAATGCCCAATGTTCATCATTAAATAATATTTTTCCGGTTTCCGGTACCTGCAAGTGTCAAAATAGGATTAATATACTTAATTGAAATTTATAGACATTTATATTTGAATTTGATACTCTTACTGACATATCGGATATGGTTCCTAGTGAGTTCAGAAATTAATTGATTGAGCTGTGCCTGTAAAACAGCTCTAGAGGCGACTTGAGATTCACAGATGATAGCGCGCGGTGTGGGCAGCTGGCGAGCTCGGGCAGCCCAGCGGAGCGTTGAGGCTGACTCGCCGTAGCAGGCAACACTAGGTGAAACAGCTGTATAGGATATTAAAAGAAAAGTAGGTCATTAAGAGATATTCATTTCATTGTCATCGCTAGTGAATTCAAATAAAAGTAGCAATAGATGCTAGTAAAAGAGACACTTGATAGACATTCCATTTAAATAGAAGCATCGATTCAAGGTCAGGACAGCTTTCAACACTAAATCTATGAACTGACATAATCACGCATAATTTACATTTGATGTATGTCAAGGCTGTCTCTCATAAGAGCTATAGTCCTCGCTATAGACCTCGAGCTTACCTAACATTCTAATTAAACAAAACCATATGTTGCAATTCGTTTTATAATATTAGTTGTACTTACTAGCTATGATAAACGTGCTGGCGCCGCCCGTGAAGCAATCTTTTAGTAGCCAAGTGAGAGCTGAATCACGGTATGGGACGAACCTCCCGCGTGTCGCACCCCCACTGACTAGCAGAAAAATATTAATTTGATATGAATATAATAATTAATTATTGTTTTATCAATGAAAATAAAAGAAAATTATTATGCCTTGTGAAATTTAGGTTTATCTTTACTTTTTTTCACATCGCCGCATATGACACAATCATATGCGTTGCAAATGCAATTACAAAAATTGTACAAGCACTACTTCATATTTATTATCAAAAATAAATTAAGATTATTATTATTTGAATGAGGCAATAATAGCGCAGAACTGTTGACATTCCTACAACATTCATTGTGTATTTACATTGTTGTGGAGGGAAATTTTACGAGCATATGAAGCAATGAACTAGCTCCTTCAACATGATTCAGATTATGTGTTACGCAATTAGGGTGCTGAGGCTGGTGCTGGTGAGACAGTAAAACGGGGTCATGTCAAGCCACGTATAGAGATGGTGGGGCGACCTGAATAGGTTCCGTATTAAGGAAGGAGTGAAGTGAAAACTTTCCCCAGGCAGCATATGCTAGAAAAATAAGAATGACACAAACACAAACTTACCAAGTGCAGAGATGACGTTGCTAAGTGCAACCAATGACTTATTTATATTAGCGCCTTCTTTCTGCTGGCCACCGCCACAGCCCTCCCAACTGGCTTTCTCACTAGACAGAAAAAAATAGAAATTATATAAAATAAAACCTTATCCTTGCTGAACATTCCCTTCGCTCTACTGAGCGACTTTGGGCTAGGAGTAGATAAGAATGTTGTAGCAATTAACGCACAGATCCTACATCATTAAAACCCTTTGGAAGAACAAGGTAGAGTTCATATTCAGTACATTTCCCTCAAAGTCCAAAGTCTTCCCGCAAATATGTTCCCATAAAAACGGGTTCGGATCAAAGAGATTACCCACACCCTTAGCTTAAGGCAGGCAGAACACCTCGGTTAGTTATAATCGGTAAGAGTCGGACATGGTTTATCTGTTCGATTCATCGACTTTACTGAGTCGAAAGTAACTAGGTATATATTCATCAGAAAATCCACCCAAACTAAAAAACGTACTTTGGCTTTGCCATAATCGGGAAAAAAGTGTTGAAAACTATGCAATATTAACTTGACCATCCCTTGTCAATTAACAGTTTGAAGGCATTTATGGGAACAATATGGACACAATAATACAGGCGTACTTAATCATTCGTTACTACATAACTTAGCTATGACTAATATATTGAATGTTACAATAAAATTGTGGGGCTTCTTCATTCTACAGGTGCCTCCTACTCGACGGATTAGGGACATTTGCAATTCTTTGATATTTCAAAGCGTGGCGTGGCTTTATTAACGTAAGGGGTGAGCAGAGTTCCGACGTTTGGCTCCCCGACTGGACCGGGCCGGGGCCGCCTTCAGGCGGCCCCTTCCCAACCTAGGGGGTACAAACGCCTCCTGCCGGAGGCTCTACGCGGGGGTCGTGCGGCCCATGGCCCTTTACGGGGCACCGGTGTGGTCGCCGTCAGTGAGGCGGCGACCAACCCGCCAGCTGATCGCGTCCCAGAGAGTCATGGCCGCGGAGGATGATCCGGGGATACCGCACGGTCTCCGCTGAGGCAACGAGCCTCCTTGCTGGATTACCGCCATGGGATCTGGAAG
>VKGM01001551.1:4758-15741 GCA_007844875.1 Busseola fusca | reverse complement strand
CTCACGATGTTTTCCTTCACCGTTTTGAGAGCAGTGGCGACGAAATAATTTACACAAAGTAAAGCGCCTGACGGGGTTCGAACCTACGACTTACAACTTGTAAGTCGCGTCCGTTACCACTGGGCCATCACTGCTCACCATCTGCTTTGTTAGTGAAGCATCTATCTGATGAAATTGTGAATAAACTTATAAATGCGAAAGTGGGTTCGTTTATGTGTTACACTTTCACGGAAAAATGGCTAAACGGAATGCGTGAAAGTGCGCTTATATACCCATGTGCCCATCCGAATGCATGGGCGGTATACCATGACCTGGAGTTACGACATAGATTAACTTTACTATACCGGTAGTAGGTACGTTCCCGTGGGATAATTTCCTACATTGACGCGGGCGGAGCCGCGGGTACAGTACGGCCGACGAATCTTGGCGGCTCTGAACTTCGCGCAGAAAGTTGCTCAATAACATTTTTTAGTAACCAAATAGTAACACAAGGCGAGTGTAAGTGAGAGAACATGCACAACAGTTCGGAGAGCCTATGTTCAGACCCGCCATGTTACATCGGCCGTATTGTACAAGCTAATTGTCAATGTTATTCAAATAATCAAATGAACATACTCAATTTGTAACTGGCACTATAAATCGGCATCCAGCTACAATTTAATCTAATATTCTTATATTTTCAGTAGATACTTTTGGAACAGTCGATCGATTCGGTAAAAATCTCACTGTGAAACCTTAGGTGAAGCGAGCTTGTAACATTATATAAACGTGATAATGTATACCCTCGTAGTTCAAGACATGGTCAACAACTGGTCCTAGAATTTGTACCAAAAACTGCGGTGTTTAAAAAAAATGGTTTTGCTATGTGTGTAAAAATTTATAATAGGTTACAAAGAACCATCCAAGATCTTCCTCTACCAAAGTTTAAGAAAGTGCTTAAGAGCGCGTATTCGATTTAGCGTAGGTACAAAATTGCAAGATCGGCGCAGTATTGACGCACACTACGATAGTCAGTCAGTGTGCGTGAGCCCGATACTAGGAACGAACCGTTTTGATACTTTAATCTTGTAATATATGATTTTCAATTTAATGTTCAAATTGTATAATATTTTGGATTTTTGTTTTAACTTTAGTTTTATCGAGCGAGTAGTTTCTTACAAAAACCTTTTATTTTACGTTAATTGAGACGCTTTTGTGAGAACTTTAGTGATGTTAACCTATATTTGGTAACTGTGTAACAATGCTGTGTAACAAACAACTTTCTGTAAATCATACCTGAGAAATATTGTATACAGCAACTGTTGGTAAATAAATTAATTTATGGGTATATTGAGTTATAAAATAATAAAACAAAAGCGTAGTTTTGATATTTTATTTTAAAATCGCACATCTCTGATGGCCATTGATCGACTTTTTCTGGGGTCAACCATCTCGGGCAAAAGACATTTGTCATAGAAGTCCAACAGTTTACGTTCCATTTTAGTCGCCCAAAAAATATCGTCTCTTGGTATCTTTGTGGTCTTCAATGGAAAATCATTTCCTGTCCACACCGCAAAGAGACAATTTTTTTTTTGACTGAAAATAAATTATAATTTATATGAAAAAGAAAAATAGAAACACCAACCAACTTCAATTCTACATAACAAGTAGGTAAGATTAATCACACGCCACTGGGCCTGTAGTTTTGACATAGTTTAGCGACCGATAAAACTCGTCTTGTCCTTATTTAATTACTTAGGAGTTATAAGGAAAGTTTACGAGTAATAAATAAAAAGAACAATTTTTTGAGACGAGTCGTTTCGGTCACTAACTGTGGTGAGACCTCGTTACACTTGAACTACGAAAACCTTTACTGCTACAACATAGAGGTGCTGTCAGTAGACGTGCGGTGACCTACCCAAGTCTTATAAGGTGGACCAGAAAGATATAGTGATAGTGATTCTTACCTGATATGAAGCTGCCCTTGGATTTGAAAGTACCAGTCATGGTTGGTATTAATGGACCCATCGGCTTTCCAGAATTTAATTTTTTTTTGTGAGATGGCTTGTTCAGCGTCCATGTTACGCGCCGAATATGGACATTTAATTTCGACGATTCCTTCATCGAACAGACCATCTGGAGACGCTCCAAAGAAAAAATGTTTCTGGTCAATGAAAAGCCCGCATTTTTGCACAACGATACTTTCTTGACGCTCTAACTGCTCTATTGCAGTTTTTTCGTTGATTTTACCGTATTCGATGGCTGGCACGTTATTCAAAGAATACGTATAGACGAGAGATTTCACGAGTGGCGCAGAGCTAATGTTACATCGCCTCTTGCAAACCTAAAAAGTTATTACTGTAATTTATATATATATATATATATACTAAATTTTCAATGATGATTTTCATATTTCGTATGAGATACGTACCTTGCTAAATGATGAGGCTGTTAACAGGCATCTTCGTAACTCTAGCCATAATGCGCTTTCGGCTTGTAAAACCGTGTCTCGTTCAACCTCATACCGCTTTTCTACCAGGCCTCTCAAGTTTTTCAAAAACAAACCTTTCGCAATCTCGTATTGTTCTGGCATCATATCCGGTTTTTGGCATCTTTCGCCATAGTCGTTATCATTTAAGAAAACAATTTTTTTTCTACAGCCTTTTTGATAACTACGGTTGCAGTTAACCTTGCAACGTCTCGATTCCAGCAGCTTAATTGCTTTCCTGGGACTTTTCAGAAAGTTTGATTTGTACAAACTATACTGCGGTTTTCCAGTGTTAAATGCTACAACCGCAGCGTGACACCTAGCGGTGTACGAATTTTTCAATGAAAAATTTATTCGTTTTCCACCTACGTGCTTCGCAACAATGCTGTTGAATTGCTCGGCACGATTGTTATTCACATTGTAGAGCAAGCTTTTGGAGTTTAATGCAATTTGTATTGTGTGGACCATTAGTTTTCTAAAAAGTGTTTTCGCCAACGGAACGAGATTTGGCTGAGATTTTTTGTCATCTGAACAATAATAATCTTCACAGGCACTATGATCACCCAAAATATGCTTTGGGCTGTTTACGATATCATCCTTTAATTTTATAATTTTATCGGAAATACTCGTACATTGAGCATTACGAAAGCGAGCTGCAGCTCTTACAGCTGTACGAAGTCGAATGATTCGTTCCATTGTTAGAAGTTTTCTTTCGGAAAGTGGAATTGATGTATCCTTTTGCAGCTGTATAAGTTTACTTCCGTAATTTCTAAGCAAGTGGTTTGAACATTCAATTTTTTGAACTTGCACATTAGGATATGGCCTGCTTTCCAATATTTTTTTGTAAGTACTTGCATCTCCATCAGCTATTAACGTTTTATAAATTAAGTTATGAGTGGTTATTGAACTTTTGAATCCTTCAACTATGCTTGTTTGTTCCATACTTGTGGAAGATCCTGCATGGTTTCTTGTACACTGATGGATTGGCGGCGACCGCTTTTTTAACACTGATCGGGCGCAAACTATACAATATTTATTTTTTACGCTCATAAATAAAACCTTCCCAGTTTTGAATCCGATAATTGCAGCTACTCCCGATGCTGCTGCATAATTATTTTTGTACGACCTTTTAGACCAGCACGCATCCGCCACAACTGTTATCGCAGGAATTCCGTCAATGGTATCTCCACTTTCAATGGCTAACTCACCTTCTTCTTTAGCTGCCTCTTTCATACTGCTTTCTGCAGCAACATCCCACCAACTGGATACGTCATTGTGACACTTATCATAGGTTTTTTGATTTAATTTTGGTAGGTCCATAGATGTTAACAACTCGTTTAGGTTAGTTCGTCCACAGCCAATCAACATAGTACCAGTCACCGCAGCATGATTGATAGTCATATCATCGTGTGAGTTCAAATTTATTTCAAATTTTTGATTGCACATATTACATTGGAAATAGATGATTGACTCCAAACCAATAAGCTTCTCTCGTATAATTTGTATGTTGCTTATTGTACAACCTAAACCCGGGTTGTGATCAGACAATATTTTAATTTGGTCAAAAAAGTAATTGAATTCGACAATTCTTCGACCTTCAATTCGGAATGGTGGACTAGTTGGAACATTTGATTCGACAATCTAAAACAAATATTATTTAGTAATATTAGTAACTATATATAAAATTGCTTATGAAAAGAACACGGACACTATAACAATCAAACATCGTTGTGAAAGAAAGATTCTTACAAGTTCTTCAATATCGTTTAATTCCTCTACAGCACTTTGCATTGCAGCATTTTCCGGCAATTGGGGATCGTCTATTAATGATGAAAAGACATCCTAGAACAAATATAATAATGAATGTCTAACTAACTACTAGAACTAGTCGAACTCTTTGTGGAGGAGCTCGTCCAGGGACGTAGTCAATATTCAATACTTTACACATTCCATTGAGTATTAGTAAGTACTTATTATTAGTAAGTACTTCCCCGTACTTCTTATTTACTTTTTGTCAGGCGATGATACATAACAAAAACTTATAAGTAGGTACATACATTCTCGGTGTTTTTTCCTAAATTAGAGCTTTTTGGGGTGTCCTTAGTCTGAGTATTTAGGTCTGCTTTTATTGTATCTGACGTGACAACCTAGAACAAATACTTATAATTTAAAATTAACATACTCGTATATCCTTCTTGTCATTTGTTAAATATACTCAAGTATCGTTTTTTTTTCTGGGTTGTCGAGGTCTGATAGGCAGTCGCTCCATGTAAAATACTGGTATTCAGCTGAATCCGATTAGACTGGAAGCCGACCCCAACATAGTGGGAAACAGGCTAGGCAGATGATGATGACTCAAGTATAGATTTGGTAAATATACGGCTTGCTAAAGTACTTACATGATCTGTGTCAGCGTAGTTTGGCTTTGACTCTTCTTCAGTTCCACATTTTTTTTGTCTAAAAAATAGGTTACGGGTAAAAATAAGTACATAGTATAAATAAAGTGATTTCAACATTCAATAAATAGTAAAATTAAATTGAGAGTCGTGGACTGTATATATGTTACGGGCAATTCGATAAGTCAGGTTGCTATGAATAATGTAATTAGATTGTTTCAGATCAATTGTTCAATGTAAGGAAAACTGTATGACTTATCACTTTTTTCGGTCATACGAATAGTTACAGTAAATTTTTCCTAGCCCGTGAGCAGTGGCCAGTGGTGGCCCAGTTTTAGCATACCCACAATAAGGCAAAAAATATTATGCATAAAATAAAATAATGTAGGTAAACGATTACTGCTTTAGAAATTATTAAAAGCATAAACCTATTTTAAATAATAATATAATAATAATAAGTAAAATAATAATAAGTGGTTTATGAGTAAAAAGCAGCAAACATTACTACAGACGCACTCTATAATTACGCACTTTATAGAGTAAACCAACCTTTTAGTTCTTATTTTAGCCAAATGTTCATAATTGTGTCGTTTCCTTTTCTTTCCTATGAATAGCTTTGTTTTGTTTCCCATAATTATATCTGAAACATAATTTATTGTCACAACAAAAATACTATGGTCATGAAAAAAAGATATATTTACTTACTAAAGTAAACAATTGTAACTTACTAAAGTACTAAAGTAGGTTTATAACAATAAAAAAAAAGTTACTAGTGCTCTTTACCACCAATGATTGCATCACTGCTTACCATCAGGCGGGATCACGGTCAAGCACTAGTTTATAACATTAAAAAAAAAAAGTATTAAGATGTGGCGATCATAGTATAAATGTGACTATTGTTGTACTCACGGCAAAGGTCAACAGCGGTCAGGCCGGAGCGGGGAGCGATACGTCCACACTCTAGAAGACCTCGCGGCGGACTAATTTGAAACAACTTGCGCGTTGAATTTTATAGTGGTTTTAAAATATTGATAGAAAAATAATAGAGCCAAATTAGTTGAAATTTTATAATGTAAGTTTTTAAGAAGATGTTCTTCTATTACGGTAAGCAAATATAATCTTAATTATAATAAGATTCATTGGCCAAATTTAACGATTTGTTTGACCGAATTCTCTTAAAATTTCGCATTGCGTAATTATTTTTTTTTTCGTGAAATAAAGTTAAAACGAAATTTTTTTTGGACTAACTATTTTCTTAAGGATGTTTTCAGCTAGATAAAAATATTTGATTGTTAGGTTGTTAAGTGATTAAAGATATTTTGGGCTT
This sequence comes from Busseola fusca, assembly GCA_007844875.1. Lineage (NCBI taxonomy): Eukaryota > Metazoa > Arthropoda > Insecta > Lepidoptera > Noctuidae > Busseola > Busseola fusca. Next base: position 9,551 of record VKGM01001551.1, on the reverse strand, counting down.
CTAAAATGACACTCGATGCGAAAATTCGAAAACCTCTGTTCAGTAATCTTTATATAATTTACAAATACTCTATAAATCTTAAAGTTTTTTCTACTAATTAGTTAGACAATAACATTTTCTAAAATGTTTTGCACTTAATATGTTGCCAAAATATTGTTTTGATGGATATTAACTGATTCGAAAAGTACTGTTTTTGAGCCAAATAGCGCGCGGACGGCGTACACGCTCTTAAGGTTCGTTTCATAATCTGGCTCTGGTTTCCGCTTTTATTATATAATTCAATAAAAATATGTTCCACGTCAATTCTCTACCTATTAATTAGAAACTAGCCATTGTTTAAGATTCTCAAAGAGGCATTTTAAAGGCTTTATGATTAACGTAGAATTATTTTACGATACAATCCGGGCTACATCTACAATCAAGGCATATTATACAAGGCCATAACATAACAGTCTCGCAAATGACCCCGAAACAAGGAAGATAGATGGGAAATGCATAAAATCGAAGAAATACCAAGTTATTCTCGTATTTTCATTTAAGCGGAAACAGTACCTAGATCAGGTAAAACCTAGCTAGCCCAAAATATTTGCAAACTAATAAATGATTTCATTTGAAATAAGCATATTTAAATTTGAACTTCAAAGAATCAGGCGATCTATTCCGTAAAAATCTCAACGCGAAAACTTAGTGAAGTGAGCTGTTTTTCCACATGGTAATAGGGAATGACACTATTCGCAGCCTACTTTATCAAAGTTTCACGATAAGATATTTACAGAATAGACCGGCAGGAACTGTACCTACTGATACTGGCCGTCACACCCATAAAACGAAAAAAACATCTCCATACAGTCCGTATACATTCGAATTTTGACAAATGATGAAGCAGCCAATATTCCTCGCAAGTTACTGGCTGGTAAAAAAGTAAATCAAATCGAATTTGGAACGTGATCGAGAATGCTGCGTCATGGCATGAACTACCGGCGCTGCGCTGCTTCAATACGCAGAATGGCACTTGCCGTGACGTGACGCCCACGAAATCACTTAATCGGGAGTTATGATGGCGGTGGAAGGTATATTTAGCCTACGACGAGCTATGAGGAAAGCTTCGCAAATGTTTTGTACAATAATATAACCATGAGAAAAACTGAGCCCTCTTTTCTGACTGGCCTGTTTTCCATAAATCTCAATTGGTACAAAAAAAACATACTATAGATTTTTTACACATAGCAATAATAATAATCAGGGGATTAATAATGAAAGAAAGACTGATTTAAGTATTTATGCGACAAGATTTTAGAATTTTCTGGAAGGATCAATCGTTTCAACCACATATTCTCAACTACTCCAACGGCGCATAACATCGCATTTGATTACCAACGATTACACTATCCAACCCTCATTTCACACTCGTAGGCGTTTCTCTCAACCCGTGCGCTGCTTAGGTTGAGTTACAAACGCAATAAGTCGCGTCCCGGTGGTAACATCGCTCGCTCCGGGGGCTAATCAACCGTGGCGAACGCTTCCATGCCTTTTGTTTTGCGAGCCGACAACTTGTGGAGCAATCGTGTTTTCTCTAACATCTAATTGTAACGAATATTGGTTGGTTAGAAGTTGATCGTCTTTTGTTTTGTGTTCATAGTACATGTTTTGTATAGTGTTGATAGAAGCGGGGGGCAATTCTCGTAATTTGAAAGAACGTTCACAGTCTGGACTTAGTCTCAATCTGTCGAAAGTGCCTTTAATTTTCCTTTTCTTTTCACAACTTTTTGAGATTTGTTTGTCGCCAAGATGAGACTGCGACTAGATATGATAGATTATCAACGTTTCAAATTACGGAAATGGGCTTTCTGGTCTATCCTTCCGATAATAATAAACACCAGACATTTCAGATTCCATTAACTATGTATATTAATGTAGTGTTCTCCAGTTGCCTGTTCCTAATCAATATGTTTAATTAAAATTGGCAATACAAAGTTAAAACAATTAATCGTGACAAACTTCACGAATAAAACAAAATCACATGACATAACAGACCGCTAATAATCGTAATAAATCAATGCACCCCTTTGTATCTTCAATGACCGTATTATATAAACCAAAATTAATAATAGATACATTAAGCCAAACGTTATCGCTTTGTTATGCAACTTGATCGATGATAGCAACGCAACGTGCAATGCTACGATAGTATCTGCGGCACTTACCTATGACACCCACCGAGATAGTGATCTCTAACACGAGTAACTTTCTCGCACGCCTACTAAATGTTTGGGCAATGCTTTTTTTATTTGCAATGCATTCGAGAAACTTTGAATTTCGAATAGAAAAGTTACGATGATACGGATGGCAAAGTTGAAATTGTATGGATCATTAGGTTCAAGTCGAGATGGGCTTGTCATGTCGTAAGATAAGATGATGAGTATGAGGACAAATAGTCTACTATTTGTCTTTCATGTCTTCTTATTTTTTTTTTTGGTTGTAGAACATACTGGTTTCTGCAACTACCCATCACTGCAAAAGGACAAAGAAGGTTACAATTTGCGGTAAACCTTCAACAAGACTACTGAATGACAAGGGCAAATCATAAGATAATTTATTTAATGAGAACAGCTCAGAGAGAAAAAACCGCCACAACGGGTAGGATGACTAGACTTTCGTATATTCGGATAGAGTTGACTGTAAAGGAATCTACGTTAGATATATTCTATGTTTAGGATACATGGACCATAGATATTGAAAATAGGTAGGTATCTCCACAGTTCACAAAAAAGGTTGTTAATATGTGTGAGCCGCGATTTGTTATGGGAAACGTTCCGCAAAAATTGGGAGAAACAAGTTTGATACAACTATTATAAAAAATCTCGAAGCCAGCTCTCGTCGGCGACTGCCTTTTCGGTTTCAAAACTATTTTAATGATGTCTTCTTAAGTTACAAAAACACGGGGAGGAAATTGTATTCAAAAAATATCAAACAACTTAATTTTGCTCAGCGGTATAGATTCCAGATTGTGTAACAAAAATTACTTTTTAAAATCAGAGGGGATCGTGGCAAAATAATAACAGCCGCACAGGTCGATCGATCAGGTTAAGATACGCTTGCCGCGGTTGGTCTGCGGATGGGTGACCATCTTTACATACCGAGACCCCTCCGTGCCTCGAAGAGCACGTTAAGCCGTTGGTTCCGGCCGTCATTTGTAGATCTTTGACAGTCGTTACGGGTTGTCAGAAGCCCGAAAGTCTGACCACCAGTCTTGCCAAGGGGTATCGTATTACCCAATAACTGGGTTGTGGAGGTCAGATAGGCAGTCGCTCCATGTAAAATACTGGTATCCAGCTGAATCCGGTTAGACTGGAAGCCGACCCCAACATAGTTGGGAAAAGGGCAGATGACCTTTTAAAATCAAGTGTCTGCCTTTAAGTGCATAGAATACTGACGCTAACCTTCTCATTATGCTTCCTAAGTCATTCATACTATCAGTTAAATATCCGCATCATCAGCCAATTTCTTCGAAAGCTCGAAGCTTAGTCTAGATAGCAAAACTTAGACAACCGAATCTAATCAATGGACACAACTACACTCTCTAAATATCTTAATTCAGCTTCACCGAACAATTTCTCGAGTTAAATCGAAAGTTATACACATTTCTATCTACAATATCAAGATAACAACGACCTCTGAATCTTGCTAAGGATTTAATTGACACATTCGCTAAGCGCAAACGTCATTGCAGATGAATGGTGGCTGCTTATCTCAGGGGTAAATACTAGCTTCGTAACGAGGGACAGCATTATGAATATCGATAATGCGTTATTCTCATACGTAATCGGCGTAGTCGGAGGCAGTATCATCGATAAGCGTCGGCTTGGGGGCATCGCATCCCTATATATCAGGGAGATACAATCTAACCCTATGTCGTTCGCAACTAAATTGTGCTATTACCTGATAATATACGTTTGTAACGATATCACGGTGCATTTCGCACCTGAAGTGAAGTTATATTTTATGTTTGATTTTTGAAACGACTCAAATATTACGTTTTAGGTGTCTTGCTCGCCTTTCACAGGCAAAATGTTTATAGAAATAGTAATTGGTCTTGACTTTGGATTATATTGGAATTAAACTTTCTATTAAGTATTTTAATTTGACAGGACTAAACTAATATTTTTCTTCTGTCCTTTTCATAACGAAATAGAAAGAAAGAGATACACTGAACTTAAATTTAATTTAGTTCGTGAACAACGGAATCGGCACGATTGACTTGATATTTACTCTCTAATGTATTTAAATACTTTTTTTTTTACTTTGAGTGAGAACTATGTGGGTCACTTTTCCTTTTTTTTCTTTCTTAGTTACATTTAATCATGATCTCGCAGTTTGAGTAGTTTACACGGCCTACCCAAGTCTTTTCTTTGGTATTATTTGCCAAGTCGTTGAGCTCCTCAATACTGTAAGTTGAGCTGCACGAATTTTGACAAATGCGTGCACTGACTGCGGACAGGTCCACTCAATCTGTATGTTCTTTCCACAAAAGATCATCTCAGACATCGATTCTACGTGGACTTCATATGGTCAGACCAAGATTATGTCTGGACTTTAAAAGAGACCATGATCTCTGAGTTTGTTGCGGCCTTTCTTCTCAGAGTAGTGTCAGTGCTACGATAGTGCAGACTGGCCTGTTGGTCTAGTGGTTAGTGACCCTGACTGCTATACCGGAGGTCGTGGGTTCGATTCCCACCCAGGACAAACGTTTGTGTGATGAGCACGATCATTTGTTCTGTGTCTGGGTGTAATTT
>VKGM01001549.1:7289-18259 GCA_007844875.1 Busseola fusca | reverse complement strand
ATATAATTAAAATTGAAACCACCTGAACCAACATACTCATGACAATTAATTGGGACAGTAATTTTAATACTACAACAAAGACAATCTACATTTCTTTTATCATCATAATTAATGCATAACTTTGACTGACAGTGTTATTTATGTTCCACCTGTTCACTTATTAAATTTATGTGACTTATTAATTCCATACATTTTGGTTTGAGCAATTACCATCCCTTTACTGTGTGTAATTTCCAATACACAGGACTGAAGATTTAGTAACTATATTGATAAACCTCACTGCCCTGTTTCAAATAGGACCTTTTATTTCAGAATGTGAAGACAGGTGAACTAATTATAGGAGCAGTCATCAACAGGACAGCGTCTGGTATGATGCTTAAGGTGCTATGTACAGCCGGTCCAACCTCAAGATATGTGGCTGACATCAATGTGAAGGTATTGCATAATATTGTGAAACATTTAATATGTCATAAACTCTTGAATGTACAGAGGTAGCATAAAGTGGACAGTCCTTATAAGCACATAACTATGACGGAACCTACCACCTACACATGTTCACAAAATATAAATTCAAGTTTAATGTTGAATCATTTAGGGTCAATAGTGCCAGTTTATTTGGTTTCATTAATATTCATTCTCAATCGACTGTGTGCTGGCCTTTGCAGTCTTATAATTATGAAGTTGTTTCTTCACTTATGTGCATATTCATAAACTCCTGAATATGCACATAAGAGACATTACTTAATATTCAGGGCCAATGTTGCTATTGTTCATTCAAAGTTAATACTGAAGATATATCAGACATGCTCATTTTTACTATATTGAAGGAAGTTTGATGTCACAAGTTACTTTAGATTCCACTAAATATATCCTTTAATAGGTTTTCTTAGTCAAAACCTATAGAATATATCAGCAAATTATTCTCAGAATGTTTATTATGGACTCCTTTTTTTTTTGTTTAGTGGGTGGGAGATCATCAAATGACCTCTCCCGCTCTGGGCGGAGCAGAAGGGTGTGTCAGTCTTTTACTGACTAAAACCCAACCATGTTCCTTCACCTGCCTATGCACCCCAGGGAACCTGGTTAATCTTTCATACTCTCCACGGCCCTGGGGCTTATTATGAACTGCTTAGGTTACTATTATCATCTGATATTTTTTTTATTTTTTTCAAATTTGTTCCTCAGGCATTTTTACCAGTTGCAAATATCATACCAGCAGTGGACAAGAAAAACGTGTCAAGAAACTACCTGATGAATGATACTGTATGCTGTGAAGTGATTGAAGTAATCCCTGATACCGACAAAATGGTGTGCGGCATGAAGGGAGTGACGCGAGGCACCGATGACCCTCCGCCTAAGCCGCCGCTAGGCCTCCTCAGCACTGACGACTTTCCACTTGTCTACAAGTATGTACTAACTCAATAACACACTTCTGAGTAATCACATTGTCCCTACACTTTTACAGGTTTTGCTTTACACAAACATAGTGTTGTTTTCATGTATTTATTTGTAGTAAAGTTGTTTCTCGAAACTGCTAAAACAGTGGTATTTTTTTATTATTTGAAAAGAAGATATACTTGAAGATGTTTTCATATGAATGAGGAAGAATTTTATGGATTGGACTTCAGCTTAGAAAACCGGGAAGGAGTAGATATTATATTAAAGCAACAAATAAATGCACTTATGGGATTTCAAGAAAATTGGAACAAATCACACATAAATTGACTTGTCAAATGTATGGAAGAAAATACAAGAATACCTCTGGTTTTTTAGATGCTTAAATGATTAACAACATATGGTTGGTTTCACACAGCAATTATAAATGTGTAATACAATGTGGTAGGTATATGTGTAAGTGTATCAGCAGAAGTGTTGGCTGTATGTTTTCACTGGTTTATGATCACTTTTCAGTACAAAATCACACTGTTCACCAACCTGTGAAAATTATTGCATGATAATGTTCAAAGTTTAATCTGATGTGAACAAACCTTGGGAGTCTTGAAGGATGTTTTTTTAATAAATATTTCAATGAGATTCCTGCACGTATATGTTGAGGATTTTATCAAAATGTTCAAATTATTATACACATCTTTTATTTTTTGACATAAATTGGAAAAGGTTAGTACAAATATCATTCTAGGGTGACTTCAATCTTGATATCTATAACAGGAAACGTGTTATTCTGTATTAAAGCTAATGTTTAACATTCCAGCATTATCTGAGACGTATTGATTGGACTTTTATAATGAGCATTTATTGGACATTGGAGTTATTTATATTAAAATAAATGGATTTGCTCCCGGCGATTTCAATTTAGCTGATGTGAGGCTCCGAGATGACTCAATAGTTAACAAGATAGCATGGCTGTTTACATCACTTTATCTGACGTATTATCCGCAGCAGTGGATGTACAATCCCTCTATTATTTTAGGGTGTTCTTTTCTAGGTATAGCGAGGATCTCAAGACACGTGTCACACCTACTGACTTATACTGTGACCTTAGCGAATATCCCGGTAATATTAATGTCATATTATCGAGGCGGCATCACTTAATCTATGATGTCATATTTATGTGTGAAAGAAATAAAATCCAAGTAACATAACATTTTTTGAACAGCTCCATTGGAACAGGTGAGGATAAATGTATGTGTGACACTAAGCAAACACTTTAGGAATTAAATGCTTGAAACTAAATAAATACCTTCTTTGTGATGATTCTCATCTGTGAAAATACTCCATTATCAAAGGAAAATTTATTGTTTTTGAAACTTTTCACATTATTTATTTGGTTATTATTTCCTCCAGGAAAACTGTGGATATGAAGGGTGAGAGTTATGAAGCCATATTGGAGAAGAGTCCAGGCTTCAATAACCCCAACTGCGTCCAATTTCTTTCTGAACTTCTTGGAATCTCCAACATGCACTGTACCAACTTTACATCACTGAGGTAAACAAAGTCTCCTTTTCTTATTGTTCTCCAGACGAATTAAAATGTTTGTAATCATGAAGAGGTTAATTAATATCTATCTGTTTTACCAGGGGAGGATTCACAGCGACGGAATATGCTGATGAACTTCGTCAAGCGCAAGCCAGTAAGTGGGCGTTCCGCTCGGTGGCTGAAGGGATTGAACATTTCAAAGCTGGACGCCATTCTGAGGCATTCCAATGTCTCAATAAAGCGTTAAGCATCGACCCCAGGAACGTCGAAGGATTAGTTGCAAGAGGAGCATTATATGCCAATAGTGGAACATTTAAAAAAGCCATAGAAGATTTCGAGACCTCTTTGAAACTGAATCCTAACCACGCCAATGCAAGGAAGTATCTAGGGGAGACATTAGTTGCATTAGGTCGGAGTTACGAAGATGAGAACAAGATCACTGAAGCACAGAAAGCGTATGAGGATTGTTTGGCGATTATTCCTTTCCACGAGGAGGCGCAGAATTCACTGGACTTCTTGAAGAGCAAGACGTCGACAACGAAGCCTTTGATTGAACCAGCGGAGTTGTTACTGCCTGGATTGACGGGAGCTAAGTCGTATGAGATGAAAGAGACCTTGAAGCAGTTGTTGAATTTGACTGAAAAGAAAGATAAGAAGAAGAAAAAGAAGCGCGGCAAGGGTAAGAAGAAGCGGTCGAGCAGCTCGTCCTCGTCGTCGAGTGACTCGTCGAGCTCCAGTTCATCGTCAGAATCTTCGTCCTCATCGACTGATACTAGTGGTAATGATTTTATGTTCATTTTATTAATCCATTCATCTGATACTTTTCTGGCGAGCGATTGTGCTAATATTTTACGACTACTTTGTGGACAAAACATCATTATGATACAAACGACCTTTTACCAGAGAAGGCACTCAAAGTAGCACTTTAAAACAGCTCAACTCATATAATGCACTTACATCAAAGCTAAGTCTAGTTTGTCTTTTTGTAAATAGTGTACTATGCTGTTGCCTATGTATAAATAATACTTCCTATATATTTTAGATTCGCACACTAATCATTCAAATATACTAATTTTGTTGTGCTCTGCTTATCGTATTCTCAAGAATTTCTAGTTCTGTACTACAGATTCTGAGAAATCGACGAATGTTATGCATGCTCTAGAATAAAACCAAAAATTTTCTCTCTATTAAAAATATCGCGTGTGTTACTCCCGATAGATTCCGAAGGTCCTAACCGCAAGAAGAAGCGTCGTTCCCAGTCAAACAACAAGAGGCAACGTTCTCTGTCGCCGCTCAGCAAACGTATGGAGATGATGGGTGCTCCTGAGGCAGGGTCCAGAACCCACAACTCTCAGTTCAACCATCCGTACGGCTACCAGCCGCCGCCGCCACCCGTGGAGGAAGTCAACCCTGAGCCGCAGAGATCTCAGGCGGATATTGATTATGAACTGAAGGTACGTTACTCAATAAACTTCATGCTAAGTTCTTTTTACAGATCACCGTCAAGTTTGATTGTTATTAAGAGTTTAAGTATTGTGTGGCAATGTTCTCGAAAGGACCAGAGTCCAAAAAGTGGGCGAAAAAAAAAAGTCTTTGTCAATTGATGTCCAAATAAACAACAATACCATGTTTTAACTGGACACGTGTTCTTTTACTTACTGTGAAGATAAAATAACACCAATAACTTATTTACTTAGGTACGCAAGTTCCTAGAGATGACCAAAGAGGATTCGGACTACGAGGACAAAGTACGTAACTTCTTAGAAGAAACTGCTCAGTACAAGCGCAACCGCAAGATGCAGGAGCTCGGCCAGCAACCGCAGCCAGGCGCCGACCGCGACAAGAAGAAAAAGAAGAAGAAAGACAAGTCAGTACCTTTTGCTGAAGTGTTCTGTTTGGGGTGAGCAGAGTTGTCAGCGAATGTCTAGAAACTTATAACTTCAAAAATTAGTTTGTCTGAATTGACACAGTTTTTTAACTGGGTTTTTTTTTTCTATTTCTTTAACATAATCTTATCACAGCTTTGGATTATTTTCTGGCATCTTACTATTTCTTAATCATCAAATAAATATTCCAAAATTCTAGATTTTGCTTAGATAAAATGAAAAAAATCGAACTTGCAATGCAGTCAATACATTTATATTGCGTATAAGATAGCTACGGTAATTTAATGAGAATTTATGGTTTCATAGGAAAAAGAAGAAGGAATCAAAGAGGAAGCGGAAAGAACAAGAACGGGAGGAGAAGCGTAAGGCCAAAATGGCGCGCAATGCGTCCAACAACGATTATAACAATATACGAGACTTGGACAGCATTGGCGACAAGAAACTCCGAGATGCTATCAGGTAACGTCACTCATTCCTTATAATATAATCCAGGAAGTAGTAAAAGGTTCTTAACTTTTGGATGGTGAGGCCTTATTAGTCAAGGCTTGATAGAAAACTAGTTAAACTTCAGTTTACCCTATCAAGCCTTGACTAATAAAGGCCAATTCAATTGTTATGCGACACCTGGTAGACATGGAGGAAAAATTGGCCGTATTAAAGAATTACTGTGTAAACGCTTTAATAAAGGTTAAAAGGAATACTGAACCCTAATAGGATCACTTCGTTTTCCGTCCGTCTGTCTCTCAAGAACATGCGAAGCTTTAGGCCAAGGTAATAAAAAATACTACCACATTATGCTACATATTTTGATATTCGCAAATAAATCAAAACCTATATTTACCCATCGAGCTAGAATAAAAAAAGGGAGTGTGGCCACCACACGACTGAAGTGAAACTTCTTTGAACGTATGGAGCGTATTTGGCTATGAGAGGAAAAGAGAAAGAAAATGTGCGCACGCACTGCTGTCTCTTGCTTATATCCCCCACTCAATTCCCGTTCGCCTCGCCTGAACACACTTTTCGTAACGCGTTCGCCAGATTACTCCCTAGCGAAAAAAAGCTCAAGCGTGCGTAAAGAAGTTTCACTTTAAAAATGATGATTATAATCTCTCTGGTTAGTTCACCTGGAAGGCTGCCCCCCTCGGACAAAATCCCTAGCTACGCCAATGCCGGTAGTCCAACAACTATCAGTAAATTAATTTGAACAATTACAAAATGTTTTCTGAGTGTACCCCATCTGGGTTTTATGTATTTGTACATGACGCATTTTTAGTCAAACTATAATCACAATCCATGATCGCGATTACTTGCTGATATTTTGACTAAGATATTGGTTGGTGTTGCAGGAAAGAGTTGAAAGGCAAGAAGCGGGATCTCAGTTCGGAAGGCGACTATGATAGAAAACATGATAAGAGGTAACAAGTCACAAATAACCTACACACTTGTATATAAGACTGCAATGCATTATGTTATTTATGGTCTAATTCCGCCGCTAATTGTATAAGTCAAATAAAGGATGCGTGTTAATAATAATGCCTCGTAAGCTAAGTTGACCTGAAAATACTCTAATAAGAGCTCAAAAATATAAAAAAATATTATTATCTTTGCCCTAGTGAGCCCTTTCGAGTAAACCCGCTGTGTCATTGCTGTACGAAAACATGCTTCGTGTGCGCTAACCGTGAATGCGTTACATACTGAAAATAGTTTACACATTATTATTTGCTTGTATATGTATTGTACGCAATAACCATATGTTAGACACTTATTCAAAGACAATTTACTAACTATAAATTATTTCTTTGATGATGATAATGTATAAAAGAACCGCAAAATTGATTGTTTTGTGTTTGTGCCAATAAATGTGTCTTTATGAGCATCTACTTATTAAAATGTGTACGTATTTATCAGGATGCTAGACGATATGCACGGGCTCGAGGAGTTGGAGTCAAAGCTGAGCGCGTACCACGTAATGGTCGAGAAGGAGGTGCTGCACAAGCGCGACGGGCGCGGCTCGCTCAGCCCCATAGACCAGGCGCCGCCGCCGCCGCTCGAGAAGCCCAAGTGGAAGATGTCCATGAGCGCGGTCAAAGACACGTACGTGTGCCCGCAGCACGCTAGCTCACGCGTGACAAGCGACGCCGGCTACACCACAGCGGCAGCGCCACGCGCGGGCGGCTTGCGATACACGCGTGATATAGCGCAAGCTCGCTTATAACCTCGCGCGTTTATGTTCCAATAAGTGTTAATCTTAGTATCCTGTTAGACATAAGTTTGATGACTTGTTCAAGATATTAGTTAAATAATTTATTATGTTTTACGGTGACAGGCTGCCAACCCATCCTACTTTTAATTTGACTCATACAATTAGCGCGGGATGTTAAGCAGTTAAAACGATTTTCTTTGTTTTGCTTACATAATACATTATAATCAGCATTATTATACACACTAATATACTTTTTTTTACATTTGGGGATAGATAATTTAAAATAAGACTGTAATAAATATAAGCAGTATCCATTGAACTGTCCAAATACTTTCCAAAATGGGTCGAGAGTTTTTTTAAAAGTCCGTATAGCGCTGTCTGAAGTCCTAATGACCTTGTATCTCTGTTAAAGCTTTTGCCTCTGTACGAATTACCTTTTCTGTGTAGTTATTGCAACACTGCAGTTTTTGATCAATATTTTTTGCAACACTACAGTTTTAATCAACATATATTTTACATTGGCAGGGTCAAGAAGAAGGAAACTCCAGTACCTAAAGGTTATAAAGAACACTATGCCTTTGAAGACAGCTCAGACGATTCGCAGGACAATACAAAGGTGAGAAAATAACAGCAAACAACTGTACATGAATGTAGTCCCAGTAAAAAAGCCAAAGGCACACTTTCTTTACAAAACATTCTATGAGAATTTGCATAGGCCATCACCTTCATTGGAAAGTTGTACAGATACACGAATCTATAATATGTTAGTTTTATTATAAACTGTTATTGTAAAGATTCGTCAAAGGTTTCACCAAAAACTCTTGAATAATAACGAATTTCTTTTTTATGTGCAGCCGTCACCTTCAAGTGGCGACAAGAACGTGTCGGTTCGTCGAGCGATGGCCATGAAGGAACCGCCGCCGCTACCGTCCGCGCCTCCGCCGAACAAGCGGGAGCCCGACCCGCCCGGCACCGAGCCGTCACATCCGGTAAATGAAATAACATGTACAATTACTGCTTTATTTAACACTAACTGCGCCCCGCGGTTTCGTTCGTTAAGTTTCCATCCCGTGGGAATATCCTACTTGGTCCTGGTTATATACCATCATTGTGCCAAGTTTAATTCAAATGCTTTCAGTAGTTTTTGTGTGAAAGAGTAAGAAATACATCTAAATTTTCCTTTTTGTAATATTAGTAGGAAGTAGGATAAAATAACATCGCGCCTGTGATCCTCAAAGGGTTCAGCAGGGGTGTACCTATAGTACACCCACATTTTGCGGGTTATATTAGTCCCATGTAAAAAAAGTATCTTCTATATAAAATTCTCGTGTCACAATGTTAGTTACCATACTTCTCCTAAACGGCTTGACCGATTTGTATGAAATTTTGTGTGCATATCAGATAGGTCTGAGAATCAGCCAACATCTATTTTTTATTTGGCAATACTACGTATTGCGTGTTGTATATATCTATATATATGTTTTTTAACGTATTAAATTACGGGAATTGACCTTCTGACCAACGAGGCTATATTATTTACTGCTTATATACCGTAAACCGCAGTGTGGGAAGGCAAAGAAGGCGGATCAACAACATTGTGTAGCTTGTAGCAAACTGGCTGCGGGTAGTGCCAGTTCGATGCTTGGGAAAAGCCAGCCTACGTCTAACCATTGTCAATCACTGCTGACAGAAAAGTTAAACAATACTACTGTTGCAACCATTTGATTTTTCTCTTTCTCTGCTTGATCTTATTTCTCAAAAACCTAATTCTGAAGAACATTTTTGCTCATACCACTCTTATTTTTATTTCAGGTCCGAAAAGGCAACATAGTCCTAGATAAGTTCGGTTCGTTCCGCCTCGCGCAGGAAGGAGAGACCCCGGTGTCGGTGGGTGACGGTCGACCAGAACAGTTTGTGACGCGTATCAAGCCGCCCTCACCTTCAGGTCGCCGCCCACGCTCACCACCCTCGCCGAGAAGACATTCATCCAACTCCTCAGATGATGACAGGAGATCAAAGCGCTCTAGGAGCAGGTTGGTTTGAGACATTTCTAAAGCCTATAATAACACTTCGTGTAAAAATGCTTATAACCTGCAATGGGTGCAGTTATTGACATTACTAATGCCAACCACGTATTAGATATGTTGGGTATGCTCAATGCTGTAAGCCTACGAAAATGATCAAGTTCTAAATCCAGACGAACTTGGATCAAATAAATATTTGGATCTGAACCCCACATGAAGCCCTTTCCCCGTCGAGCAATGGGTAGCTCGCCGCCCGGTAAGGACCAGGCCCGGGTCGACGCGGTGTTCCGCGCGCGCCTCAAAGAGATGCTGTTAGCACAGCGTGGGGACCATAAGGACCGATGCCTGCCCCAGGGCCGTGGGTAGTTCGAAAGGGAAACCGGGGTCCCTGGGGCGCATAGGCAGGTGAAGGAACATGGGTGGGTTTTAGTCAGTAGAAGTCTGACACGCCCTTCCGCTCCGCCCAGAGCGGGAGAGGTCATTTGATGATTTCCCACCCAGCAAAAAATAAATAAAAAGTGACTGCAGTCCTGTCATACATACAGTATGCATTTGTTACTGTGTTACATTAGTCACTGGAACAAACAGTAACTTTTTCATCCTAATCAATATATTGTAATGTTATGTTACAGGGGTCAAATGGGGTTCATTTACACGGCCCAGTAGTGGTCGAACAGGTACCACCAGACGGGCTCCAGTGGCGAGACAATGCCGTCCCCTACTGTTCCGGCTAGGTCGGGTATCCCTCGCGTCGATGTGTGCGACCTCTGTTTACAGATACGGCACACAGCGGCCTGCTGCGCAACATTGATTCGTGGTTCGCGCTTTGCCCGCTACCCGCTATCGTCTCTCAGTCACTAGTGCGCAACGCCAAGAGAAACAAGTGTTCGCGCTACTCAGCGCTACTTTTATTTTTGTGTTAATTTTTTTTGTGCAAGTCTACGCTTCAACAAAGAAAACCTGTTTCGAATTGCCTATATATACTTTGGTGATCACGAAAGAGTAGAGAATCATTTCTAAACTGTGTTACATCGCATTACTCTCCACCTAGTTCGGTTCCTGTGTGTTGAGTAATATTCTGTGTCAGTTGTAGTGGTTGTGCTTGTGATAGAATCTGACAATTTCATCGCGAACGTGTTCCAAATTGGGATTTCACCACGAGCGGGCTCAAGGAAGTTTATAGTCAAGTGAGTTAATGACGACATACATGCGACTAAACTGTCATTTAATAAGTCGATTGTGTTTTGACTTTCTTTTTCTTGTTGTGTTTCCGCCCGCCCGTTTTACAAGTTGATTTATGCTGAATTAGTAATACAGATTGAAACTGGTTTGGATGTATCTGGAGACGCTGTATCATTCAGTTCTCTTAAAAAAATATAGGGGATCGCTGTACTACTCAGAGAACAAGTAAATGTGCCGTGGTGTCGCGTGACGACACCGTACCGCGTCGCGCCACCACCACGTACAACGTCACTGTCCCACTACACGCTCTACAGCGCCACTTATCTCGAATGGTGACGGTGTGCGAGTAAACGAATCAATTTGTTTCATGGTTAAAATTTGACTTTTAAATTTCAATACGATTGTAGATAGAGTCGATAAATTTACTCACAATGATACGATTTCGATTGCTATCGGATCAAATGTACTTATAATATTATAATTAGGTACATAAATCAATGAACGTTTGTTGACTAAACAGACACTTCGCAATAAGTGTAGGAATCGGACGTGTGTATTGATTTAAATCTGCACTTGATTTAAATGTTTCCTCCACTTTGTTATATACTAATTTCTGTTTGGTTACCGTGTAAATTACTACTTACATGTAAATCAAGCTAATCCATATGTCCATAATATAGTTATTCAATTTTACTCCAGCAAATATTTGTTTTTTCGATTCGAATTAGAATAACGGGT
>VKGM01001534.1:18265-32743 GCA_007844875.1 Busseola fusca | reverse complement strand
GTAAGGACCAGGCCCGGGTCGATGGCGCGTCGAGTTCCGCGCGCGCCTCAAAGAGATGCAGTCAGCATAGCGTGGGATCCATAAGGACCCTGGGCCGTGGAGCGTATCAAAGAGTAACCGGGGTCCCTGGGGCGCATCGGCAGGTGAAGGAACATGGGTGGGTTTTAGTCATTAAAAGTCTGACATGCCCAAATTCCGCTCCGCCCAGAGCGGGAGAAGTCATTTGATGATTTAACACCCACCAAAAAAAAAAAACCTCATCTGTCTCATCTGCCTAGCCTTTTCCCAACTACGTTGGCATTGGCTTCCAGTCTAACCGGATTCAGCTGAATACCCGTATTTTGTATGGAGTGACGGACTATTTGACCTCCTCTATTTTTCCTTCCAGTTACTGGGCAATACGATACCCCTTAGTAAGACTGGTTGTCAGACTTTCGGGCTTCTGACTACCCGTAACGTCTGTCTAAGATCTACTAATGACAGCCGGGACCAACGGCTTAACGTGCTTTTCGAGGCACGGAGGGGTCTCAGTATGTAAAGATGGTTACCCATACACAGACCAACCGCGGCAAGCTTAGCTTAACCCGATCGATCGACCTGTGCGGCTGTTATTATTTTGCCATGGGCCCCTCTCGTTTAAAGTTAACATGGTACACTAATCAAGCAGACCTAGGTTTCAAATGTCGATATAAGTTACTAACTAGACTTTGCTAATGGGCCGCATGAAGCGTATCAACCTTCGTAACACTAGCCCGTGCTGGAAATCTACACGTGATCCTTGCACGGACAATATGAATAGTGTATTATGTCAACATTTTTTGTTATTACGATGAACTCGTGGCTAAATAATAACAGCCGCACAGGTCGATCGATCAGGTTAAGCTACGCTTACCATTGCGCCCCCACTGCGCTCATGGTGGGTTTAAAAAAAATCATCAATACGTATTGCATGGATAGTAAAATTGCGGAAGAACGCAACTAGACTGGACCGATAAATCAAAACATGTCACCGCATTAGTTATAGTCATCTCTCTCAAAAATATTTTGGCACAGTGTCGTCAAAAGACCCACTCTGTTTGCACCCTGAGGAAACAATGGAAAACTCCAGAGAGCCTTACAATTATTTATTTTATTTAAAGTAAATTGAACGAAAAAACGGACTATAATGTATTTTTTTTATTGCCATATGTGTACCGAAAGTGAAAAGACTGTCACCTTCATTTGCCCTAAAATTAATTGTAATATAGCCTTAACAAAGGAAGTCATAAAACTACCAAAATTTTTCGTTTTTAATGTCAAATATCCTATTGTAGCATTATGACCTTAGCCGCTCGTTCACACGGACGCGGGACGTAAACAACACATGAGTTCAACTCTCGGTGTTGAGGAGCCGAGCATTGAGAATCCAACAGTGTATCCCAGCGCGTTCAAAGAACATTGGTGGATTTTCGATTCTTGTCGCCAAGGAAACCGTTGAAAATTAATTGTGCGAAAACAAAACGCTTCAGCAATTAAATCAGTCAGTAATTTTATTCTCTCCATAAACCTAAATTGTTCATTTAGTTAATTGTTCAGCTTCTAAGTACTAGCTGCGCCCCGCGGTTTCACCGGTAAGTTTCGATCCCGTGGGAATATCGGGATAAAAAGTATTTAAGTATTTTTTTCTCTCCGTAAGAACCATCCTCGTATTTTAAGGAATGTTCTAAAAATTAAATGAAAAAATGAATTAGCGAAATCGGTTCAGCTGTTCTCGAGATTTGCGCTTAGCAACACATTTGGCTATTTATTTTTATATTAAAGAAGATAGTAGGTAGGTAGGTAAGTAATACGATCTGGTGTCCAAAACTCCATGACAATGCACGTATTTTGCGTATGGTAATGGTAATCCTACAATTAATATATTTGCCTATCATAAAAGGTTATACATCAATAAAGCTACAATAGTCTCCTCTTGTTTAATAACCATACTAATTGGCAAACGTCTTTATTATGGCAATAATAATACATACCTGGACGTCGTTCATTATAGCAGGCTAATAATGAGCACATGCCATTAGTGGCTGATACCTAGAATGACGATGCTATGACCTAAATATGGCCATACAAGTTATAAGTTACGATAGCTCTCTAGGACATAGGTACGCCCGGATACTTAGGTGCAATTTTCGATTAAGTGGTTAGAGCGCGCAAGTAGTACACATTCTGTGAAAATTTCAAGTGTCTACCTTTTTTTTTTTTTTTTTATTTATTTATATACATACAGTCTCAATACATGTTAGTTTGTTTTGTACCATTAAACCAGCAATGGTTTGTATTGGTACTCACATTCGCTAGAAGAACATTCACAACTTATTATTTATTATTAATGTACCCACATCATTATGATGACTCTGTAACAGACGAACGGATAGACCGACAGACAATGGATCCTTAGTAATTTGGCCCCGCTGGCACCATAAACTACTATTATAACGTACACTAGGGTGGCAAACCCAAAAATGACCAAAACTGAACTACGACGGAATTTCATCTAGGTAGTTTACAACACGAAAATAGAATTGAATAGGACTCATTAAGTTAAATGACTTGTGCGGCTTATCAAACAATTTAAGTTTAATGTTAACTGTCAAGTGATCATAAACGATGCACCTAGGCACATCGATTAGACCACAGTTCAAACTATAAATGTGAATGGGAATACACGATTACTTAGTTGTGTAACCTATGTATAATCTTCTTTTATATGCATCTGTACATGAATATTACTATACATGGTGGCAGGGACTTCGACGTGCAAACTATAACCACGAATTTAATACATGATTCTAAGTAGGCACACTAGAGTAAAAATTGTCGGTAATAAAAAAAATATGCTGTTTCATAGAAACCTACAAAAACCTGGCATTTCATCATTTTTTAAATAACCGACGAGACATTTCAACTTTGGGGTTTCAGACTCATGTAGATACAGCAAACGTTCAAAACTCCAGTGGCATGCTAAGGACTACATTGCTATGAACTATGCATGTGCGTGTGCGTGTTTGGGTGATGTCTCAATAGTCCACAGATAGCATACACTGCTGAACTGTCGTCACACTATTTTTTTTATTTTTATTCCTAAACAATATACATTTGAAGGTCATTTAGAAGTTTCAACTGAGAAACACTTTCAACAAATAAGACAATAAAAAAGGTCTGTATAAAATACCTATAACATAAATTAGGAAACAAAGTAACAAGATCGACTAATACGAATTAAAAATCATTCAAACAACTACTTATCGTAAAAAAAAGCTAACCTAACCTAACAAAAACTTAACCCCAAAAACACTGGCATTGAAATTGTCCAAATCATGTTTACCAGTTAGTTTATTAAACTGCTGCTCGCGCGGATTAGATACGAATTCTGTCTGTACGCGGACTTGGAATGAGGGACGTTCAACACCGCAGTTAATGAATGCCATCTCTTTTGCTTGCTAAGATAAATTGAACAAATATGCAATGTATAAGATACCTACTATGTATGGGTTTGGAGTTCAGAGTTAGAGTAACCCATAGGCGCTCCGGGTACGAGCGCCAGTCAGAACGTTTCTCCGCAATGAGCTCATCTCGAACAGCAAAAAGAACACCACTATCAAGTGTCTGATCCCTATCCAAGTAATCACGTTACGTGGAGACGTAAATAAAACAGCGATCATCAAATAATGCACTATGGTTATAAAACCCTCTTTTAGCCACGTCTCTGTTAAACATGACATTATAGTTATTTGAGCACACATTTGTACGGAAACTTGACTTTTGGTCCCCAAACCACGTATATCATATAGAATCGAGAGCAACACAAATAATGCTGGTACAGTCAGCAACAAAAGTCGATTACCACTTTTGTTTCCGAAATTATAATTACTGAGCCAAATATTTTATTGAAATTGAAGCCGAAGTGGCATTTTAAAAGAACAGTATATTATAAAATGCAAAAAAGTTCATTTTAGAATAATATCATGCCAATCGACTTTCGTTGCTGACCGAACTAGTATAAGAGTATAAATAAGCTAGAGTGAGGAGGAACTAGAATATGTATGTAGAAAACAAAGTGTGGTGTTATGATTTGGTATAAACCAATGTGGAATGTTATGCAGATGTCACTACTCACTACGGAAATAAACTAGATTACCTACTCTGAATCGGCGATGAGCGAGATTTATAACCTATAGCACTTACAAATAATGAAGCTTGCTACCGGTGAAAATTTTATTAGAATTGTATTTATAGATCCAGAGATCCCCTACATACTTATAGACAAACAAACTTTTACCTCTTTATAATGTTATTAGTGTAGATTGTCTCGAATTGTTCCCTAACCTGCGTGCGTCACGCGCGTGATTGTCGCGTGAAGGCCGCGTGCCAGTTAATTGTATTTGTCTTGTATAGTGGATACTATTAGCAAGAGAATATAATAAGTATGTTTATCTACAGATGCGTGTCTGACCTGAAATTAGTCGCCAATGGGTAACCGACAATATGATGTTGTTTTGTTTGACTTAGTGCGTATATGTTACTTAGAAATGTCGTTTTATGAGTACTTACGTAGGTATGAAATAAAGCTCATGAAACAGGCAACCATTAAAGACAGCCGAAAAGTAAAGGCTTAAAAAAGACTATATTAAAATTGAAAAATACCAGAATTAATCGCAATTACTCATTAATTATCAATTATCATGTTGGTTACTCTTATAGTAGCTACATATTGTTTATAAGACAAGTGTCTTACTGATGACTGGATGGGGAGATCCGTCACAAACAACAAAAAAAAAAAAAAAACAAATTTAAAGACCGCCTAATCTGATTATACATCTCGCTCCAAAACTCATCAGCAATAAATTATTGAATTAAAAAATTGATTTTACCGAAATCAATTGGTTCATTATATGAATAATGTGCTATAAATCTTTCAACGACATATGCATCGACTAAAGACTGTAAACTAAAGGTCTTTAGTTACTATGTCCTTGTATTTATAGTTCACGATGTATCTTCTGTAACCTTGTGGCGTCTCTTAGTTAGTGCATTATTGAATAAACAAGCAAAAATTTAATATCAGATGCGAATTTATTGTTCTCTTCTTTTCTATTGGGTTAATGCCTGGTAGATTTATTAAAGTTCGACGCAAATGTTCCACTACTTGCTACGTTCATTTTGGAAGGCGTTCCGTACGCAAAATACGCGCATTGTCGTGGAGTTGCGGACAACAGCCCGTTTTACCTATTACCTATTACCTATGGAAGGCGTTATTCTGAAATGCGCGTTTTTATGTAGGTAGGTTTTCGAGATACCTATTCATCTGTAATCTTACTTTGTCGCTTTCTGTTACTAGTTTTTTTTTATTTACTTTGTTCTAACATTACTTGCAACCAAGTGCTTTAGGTTTTTTGTTATGATTATGAAATCGCCCGCGAATTTCAGCCTGCCTGATGTATTTTTTAATCCCGACTCAAATGTGACACTGCTTGCTTCGCTCATTAAAGTAGGCGTTTCGAATGGCAGCGACAGCAAAATCAATTTGGTAGCTATTTAGTGCTCTTAGGAGTGATGGCAGTTCGCGGTTTTTATTTATTTGTGTGTGTATGTACACACAGAAACATATGTAGGGATAGGACAATATTTGTATGTCAATTATGAATAGATATAATTTTGTATGAAATTCCACGAACAGTATAGGTATAAAATTGTAGCATTATGTATTTAGCAATTAAATAAATATGACTAAACGTGGTTTACAGTATGTTTAATTATAGCATAAGGTACTTTAAACGGAGTCTTTATTAAAATATTCTTTTTTCTCGTTCTTCCAGAGGGTGATAATTTTGATGGGAGTGGTGGCTATATCACTATCAGCGCCGCAGGGGCCTGGAGAGAAAGTAGTAGCAATCCTCTCACAAGAGTTCGACCAGCAACCAGATGGATCTTATAGATACAGGTGAGATCTTAGAGAATAAACTTTTCTTTGTTTACTCCTCTTTGTTCTGGAGCACAGTGGACCTTTTGTATCGTTGAAGTTTATATTTTACCGTGAACCGTTGGTTATAAAGTATTATTGGTAAACAAGCAATATAGTAATATTTCTACAAGGCGCTGTGCGCTGGATTTTGGAACAGCTTGAAATATATCTATTTATAACTTAGAAGCTTGTAAACGGTCTCAAAAGCTGTAATTTTGAATTTAAATCACCTGCAGCGTGACAGTTTTATTGACCTGGGAATCAAATTCGACAGTACCGAGCCTTTCAAGTGCCACCCACAAAGCCTTTATAGAAGTTCGGTGATAATCGATCTAATAATAAAAACTGAAACCACAAATACCTAAATATTTATTGTCTATATTAAGGAAGCAAATATTTGGTACTGGCTACAACAACATGCAGGCATACATAACCTTTGTCCTATGTGTTAATTTATATAAGTTACTATAACACGAACTTCGTGTATGACATCTTCGTGGCGATTCATTAAGCAAAAGCAATGTTCAAATAAACTTTTGCATTACTCAAATGACTGACTCATTATATGGATTTAGAATAATATTGTTATAAATATGCCTAGGGTAGGTTTATCCGTAAATAACTGGCACGAGACGATGGCGGCGATGCTATGAGTGGTTTCCGATAGCGGTCAATGTCAGCATTATTTTTGAAAAAATATTCTTAATACAGAGTATAAAAATGGTAAGTATATTCTAAAATTTCAGAAATAAATTGACGTACCTAAGTTGAAAAAAAAGTAAAATCATTTGACTGGTTAGAATTTAACATAATTTGACGTACAACACATCTGCAGATATGGTCTGGTTCTATGTTCAGATAGCACTAAATCTTGTTTCACTCATCGATTTATCATTGCTCGGTATGAAGTGTAAATTCATGTTTTCAACTTACTGTTATTACGTGTTGCATAGGCAGTTCGAGCTTGATCATAACGTAACGACGCTCAAAGTGTTATGTTACATTAGCGACTTCACTATCATTGATTTGACCGCCAGCTCTGACCGCCGGAGGGTCAGCTTCAAAGGTCAAGTACAAAATTAAGTACCAAATGTAAAGACACTGGGAAGTAAGTACGAACAAACCTCTATCATATTCACTAGACTCTCAATGAGGGTACATCTTCCCGAAATATTATTTCCTTGGTCGAAATAATTCCCCTAACTTCAAATTCAAAAATGATATTAATTTATTTCAGCATAGCCCTTGTTCATCTCAAGTTAAATTCACACCGTACTTTGATATGTATCGCGGAACGTTAAAACCTTGATCGAACAATAAAAATTCTTACCATTCGATTCGCACCTAATTTTGATAACGCGCTTGAGAAAGGACACATCAATTGCGACCTACTAACTGTTGTTTGTTGTCAATGAACATTATTAGCAAACAGGTATCCTATTAAAGACACTAATACCCTTGGGACTTTTAGGACATTCTTCTACATTAATATTCTTCATAGAATAGGAAGTTTATGGATATAATACTTACGCCGGGAGCAGCAAACACTGCGTTATCGTGTTTTGGGTGATAGATCCAGATGCTCCAGGTATATGTGGCTGGCTTGCCTGGGGTAACCTGGAAGTCTTTGAACAGACTCCGGACCCAGGTTCGCCGAAGCAACCAAAACCAGTTCAGGTCGAGATTCATAGATCAAATTGGACTTCTTTGTATTGTTGGGCAGAGCCTGCAGCATAGTGTCCTCTTCTAGTAACGGTCATAAGGGGATTTTTCCAGACATTTCAATATTTTTTAACGGAAATAAATTGTTGGTAGCTAGTACCTATTTTGAAGGTAATCCTTATACTTACAATCACGGTAATTACTTCTTGCTTGGATTTAAGTATATGTGTGGCTACTTCTTCGTCACTCAAGCACCACATTGTAAAGCACCCTTTCTTTTCTTAAAAATAACGGCACTATAATTAAATAGTTAGATTTTTTTTATAATTCAAGAAACAAACATTCGTGAATCTCGGCTCTTGTACCTACTAGGAGTTCCTCTATCACGAGAGCTAAAAATATATTTACTCTTTCCTCCCCAGCTACGAGGCTGAGAACGGCATCAAAGCTGAAGAGGCTGGCACGTTGAAGAAGGCGGCTGGTCCCGATGCTAGTGACGTCATTGTCGCGCAGGGAGCCTTTAGCTACACCGCACCAGATGGCACTGTCATCAACCTGAACTACGTTGCTGATGATGAGGGTGGATTTAAACCGGAGGTACCATTTCATTTCAATACTAACTTGAGTTTTATTTATCGATTGGAGGGAGATACCTACTTCTATACCAAATAAACTGATTGGGCTGTCAAGATGGTAAGTTTTTCTGTTTCATTAAAATCTTATATATAAAATTCTCGTGTCACAATGTTAGTTACCATACTCCTCCGAAACGGCTGGACCGATCTGTATAAAATTATGTATGCATATCGGGTAGGTCTGAGAATCGGCTAACATCTATTTTCTATCTTTTTTTGTGGCAATATAACGTTTGCCCGGTCAGCTAGTAATATATATAAATATTCCTTGAAGTACGAGGATGGTTGTTACGGGAAGAAAAATTAAAAAAAAAACAGGACGAAGTCTGTCGGGGCAGCTAGTCACTACATAGTATAAAACAAAGTCGCTTTCTCTGTCCCTATGTCCCTTTGTATGCTTAAATCTTTGAAACTACGCAACGGATTTTGATGCGGTTTTTTTAATAGATAGAGTGATTCAAGAGGAAGGTTTTTAGTATGAGCATTGCACCCGTGCGAAGCCGGGCCGGTCGCTAGTTTATAATAAATTATAGTAGGATAAACCAGTTACAGGCACTTGTGAATTGTTATGGGGACGGCCAGTCAATTGCTGAAGCTAGTTACCCATTCCAAAGCTTAGTACCTACTACGCTTCCCATTCTTCTCCCATAGTTACCTAAGGGATTACAACGGGCAAGAAACTCCAGGGACACTCTTTCAGTTAGATCATTACGTACATAGTTTACGTTGAAAACATGTGAGAACGATGTAGAAATATGTGCAGGTTAAAAGCGTCCGTTATAAAAAGATAAAAACAATTCGTAAATTAAAATAAGCCATGTCAGCGCACGAATATGACGTATCGATCAGCACTATTCATCTCAACCATTTTGAAGGGGACTTAATGATCTAACACTCACGCCACCACCAGCGAGACATTTGAGTGAGCATGATATACTATCAGACACAAAAGCACATAAAAAAATACGTCCCTACACTAGGAATTACTCGAACTAGGAACTACCTGTAGGCCATACAAATGTTTGTTACGTGCGGGCTTGAACGCAGAAAATCGATCGCTCAGCCACTTCGCCAACCGTATCGTCTAAGCTGTGTCGTTTAAGTCAATGAGAGAGGTACCCAGTAAATGGTAGCTTTATAGTAAGTACATAGTAATCACCCGCGTGCTATGCAATTATGCAATACTAAGACACAGAACATTCATTGTAACAGACATTGTAGTGGCTATTGCGAATAAAACAAATGTCTAAACCACCCTGTTTAAGAACCCATATTGTCGGACTATTAAATATCCACTCTCAATTACAGGTTTGCATCCACCAACTGCAACATAAACAACTGAAAATAGCAATGCCTTTGGCAAGCAAGCAAGCAACAAAGCGCTAAACCTCTTACAGTTGCAGCGAGAAAAGCGCTTTATGACTTAAAACATTCCTCCATACACTAGTTTGCATAAGGAGCATCTTAGTACAATTGCAAGAATAGGTCAAAGCACTGGGGGAGAAAGTCGTCAGCAGTTGGAACAAACTTGTTTAACGGCCTAAGTGAAGTCATGAAAGAAATCAAAGGTAGAAGAGACGCTTCCGACAACTATTTGCGAACTAAAATGTTCGTAGTGCAGCAAACTTGAGCAGAGAGCTTTAGGTGCAGTTGATTTTAGTTTTTGATGTTTATTGGAAATGTTTAGGATGAAAGTTGAAGTATGCAGCGACAGAACTGGTAATAAGGTAGTCATCAAGTGTAGTGTAATTTTTTAATAGATACGAAGCCAGTGTTTAGTGAGATAGTTGTCATCGAGCGAGATTGACACAGTTGACATTAGTGACAGCTTCACTAATGGGAACTGTCAGTTCACCATGAATGGCGGGATACAGGTGATGAGCCAGTTAAGTCCTGCAGGAGTTAATTTGAGATTGAAGCTATAAAACTCATTACAGTCTGTTATGAATTTCTAAGATATCTTCTGTATTCTAGGACCACAGAGCACAAAATGGTAGAGAGGCCTTTACGAATAATATGCGGGTCGGAATTTATCGCAACTGAGTGCAAGCTGGCTGTCACAGTGCATTGTTAGAACTGTCGCGGGCTGTCAGTTTCTACGAGGTAACGGTGACGTTTATCTACACGCTCGGTGTGTTTGAAAAGTGTTGATAATAAAGAAAAAAAAAGTATTATTCCGACTCATACATGAAGATGTTAAAAATACACTATTACAGATAAAATATAAAAAAAAAAAAATACAAAAAGAAAATGAATCAGATAGTCATAGCCTATACGATGCCAAAAGGCTATTAAAGAAAGGTGTATCGAAATTTAAAAATAAATGTCCGCTAGGGCCCGCTGCGATGTCACGACCAATTATAATAATAAATATAATAGACATAATTATGTAAAATAATATCAAATAAAAAAAAAATTAATTCGCGCGAGACGTAACCTCATTACTTGTCTATGCCCTGAGTGTCAGAAGCACTCTATGGCATTCCTTGCCTAATATATTATTTTACTTTTTGTGCATTACCTATTATATTGTTATACTTTTTGATTGTTATAGATACTCTTTGGGCAGTATCATCTTTTGCAGAAGCCTCCAAGGCGTTTTTTTTTGCTCTATGTCTAGGACCTTTTTCTTGTGACATAGAGAGCTTTGCATTAGAATGGCCAGCTTTATGCTTCTACCCTGACCTACTCCTTGACAATATTCAAAAGTAATAAAGTGCCAGTCTGAAACTCATCATCTCCGCCATTTCCCAATTATTTTTGGGGTCGGTTTCCATTTTATCCGAATGCAGATGAATATCAGGACCACCATAACACAGTAACTGGGTAACACGTTGCCTCTTGATAAGACTGTTTGTCAGACTTTCAGGCTTCTGACGGCCCGTAACAACTGACAAAGATCCACGAATGACAGCCAGTGCCTCTTCCATGAGTTGGTATAGAAAACTTATTCGCTAGCGTTGAAGTCGCTTACGTATTAATGTAGATTGAATAGATTTCGATAGTAAACTAAGGCGCAGGCGCTAAGGTAAACTCGATAGATCGTGTCATTTTAAGTTTTGTTTCCTTCTTTCTCAGTGATAAGAAGAGAGAACGGCCTAATTATATGCTTAAAGTGTAGTGCTGTGGCGTATGCTAAAAATGTCATGACTCTCAATAATCCAACTAAATAAAAAGGTTAGTGAACTATTTAAGGTAATTTAGGCGTTGTTTAATTTTTATTCCTTTTATGTCACTGTTGTTTCATCGAGTAACCATAGTGACAAGTATCAATACCTGTCAAAATCTATAGTGCTCACGGTACGAATTTTAATTCAGTAGTCACCTAAACAACAAAATTAGGCCACCTACCAAATCGATTGTCGTGACTGTGTTTCATAATAAAATCATTTTTTATAATTTTTTTTCTTCACTTCACTTTTCGCATCTAATCTCTAACGCACAGCGCAGTGTGGGAGTGTACATTTTCGTACAATAATTTAAATTCCTGACCGATAAATCTCCAGTATGGCACAAAATGCTCTTCAAGAATGTCAGTGATGTACGAATCAGCAGTCACAGTTCCTCTATCTGTGATAACTAGCTTTGTACGACCATCTAAGCTTATAAGGTTGTTTTTTTTATTCTGGGGTGGACCCCAGAATATAACTGAACCATCTCCATAGCTTACAAAAGCTTAAAAACTGAATAAATGACATTTGACATATTTACACATAATTAATGAGCAAATCTTAAAAATAGGAGTGGCCTAATTTAATTCTCCATCAGTGTATACTATTTTACGGAGACGCTAGCGAGTTTCGAATGTGCAAACTCATGGTAGAGCTACTGTAGTGCAACTGCTAACTATTATAAAGAACACGTGAACCGAGTGTCTTCCCGTGACTAGGGACACGGTATCGAAAAGAAAGTATCGATTCTGTACTCATGAGTAGTATCGCAAAAAAAGTATCGTACTCGTAAAAGAATCGACACAAAAGTATCGATACCTCAAAGTATCGAGTAATTTTCTCAGGTAGGGCCTACATCAAATGTCAGCTCGTCAATGTTAGTCAGTAAGTATCGTCCTTAGCCACAGCGTAACATTGAGTTTGTAGACCGTCCTTATGTCTGAGACACAAGTGCTATTTTTGCACTACTTGGGTTAACTAGACCTAACGCCGTGTGTACTTTCAGTAAAAGAGAAATTGAAAAAATAACAAATGGTACATAAATATGATTAATCAAAAATATGTATTATAAATCCCATTCCTCCTCCGTACAATCGCTCAAGAAAAGAAGTTTGTCGAGCCGTTTTAGCGTTTCTCTTTATAAAATGAGTTTTTTTTTAAGTAATTTATTCGATATGATACCTGTCAAAAAGTACTTGTTAAGTAAAAGTATCAAATACAAAGTATCGAGTACAAAAGTATCGGTATCGAAAGGGAATGTACTCGATACCATAAAGTATCGATACTTTTATCGTGTCCCTACCCGTGATATAGTTAAGAAAACGTTATTGGACGATCTCTTAATTTTCGATCGTTTAAGTTATATTTACATTACTTTAGGCTAAATAGCAATGTCAATAATATACTACTGACTGTGATAATTTACACAAAAAATATTATTATTCTTTCTTTCTTACTCGGAAGTTATTGAATGGAAATTCTCTTGACAAACGGAATTGAAGGATAATTGAAGAATTAGTTTACCTAGTCCTGTCAAATTAAGATATTCTACAGTTTAGAACTTAAGACATGATAAAAAACAACAGTGAATAACAACAATCAACAACAATTTACGTCAGGCGCTAGCTAATTTGACAGGACTAAACTTACATTTATCTTCTGTCCTTTTAAATAGAAGATGCATCGAATATATACAAATAGTTTAGATTGTCAACAAGGGAATCGGCGCCATTAACAATTTATAAAAGTAGGAACTAAAGTACAAAGTCACGATTTCATATTGACTTGCTGGCTAGGAACGTATCACGCCGTCATATTGAATCTGGAAACCAAACAACTACTTCGTTACGTCAACTTTCATTGACTCTGTGGTAAAAAAACAGAAGTCAAAGAAAGTTATGTTCACTTTTGAAGTTACTGTATTCTTGGTAAACTTTGAATTACGATCGGCAATTTGGTAACATATATAAGCTTTGTTTAACTATATTCCATGTTGAATATTCTGCATATGTGCCACATGACTTGCATTTCCGCTTAACTGAATCAAAAAGACGCCAGACACAAAATATCATTTTTAGTTAAACTTGATTCAGGTAAAAAAACCAATAATGGGTTGCGTTATCGTCGACGAACATTCGAAAAATTAAATCTCCTAACAATGTCACCACCCTGAATTTATTTATAGAACAACCCCAATATTCATATCCTAAGCAAGCAAACCGTAAAATTGCCCATTTTGTTCTAAAATTGGTGTAAAATCCTGTTTGAAGTAAACAACCCTTACTTATCGATATTTTTATCTAAACAAGTCCCATCTGTCCCGTATCCCAGTCGCGTCCTAACTGTATCGCGCGTCACATGTGCTTCGCGCTCCGTTACTCTTCTGATCGCCTAGTACATTTGTGAACTTGTGTGTGTTAGTTTCATGTGGTTTTTTGGGCTGTTTTCTGTGAGTACACAATCAAATAATAATTAAAATTCACTTGCAAAATGGCGGCCAATTAGTTTATTATGTGATTTTATTATTTATCTGATGCACGAGAAATTATCTCCGACTTTCAATTTATGTATTTGTTTATTCATTATTTACAATATTGGCTTAGTAACAGTTCGTTATGCACTATGCAACTTAATAACGTGAGGTAACAACGGAAGTTTTAGATTTTATTTAAGTAAATAATTTTACTTTTTAATGTTTGACAAACAATAAAATTTACATTGGATCTGAGCTGTCGTGATCAAAAACTGCCCTTATGAGTTTCAACTTAAAGAAACAACATAATAAAACTCATCCTACTACTATTATAAAGGCGAAAGTTTGTAAGTATGGATGTATGGATGTTTGTTACTCTTTCGCGTAAAAACTACTGAATGGATTTGAATGAAACTTTACCACAATATAGCTTATACATCAGAATAACACATAGGCTACAATTTTTGAGGTTTCTAATGTGAGGTCGTAAAAAAACACATTTTTTGCGCTTACATTGCAAACGCTGACTGAATCCTACAA